>UXGD01001375.1:0-35674 GCA_900474315.1 Torymus auratus
GATATAATTAAGATTTGATTTACAGTTTGAATAAAAATTATGAAATTTATCGGAGACGAAAATAATAAAGAATATAATTTTATGTTGACTAAGATTTTAATTAAGATTCGCGCATGTGATATCACGCGTACAATCGTCGATTAAATTCTTCATTGTAATATGCAGTTATTTACGGTAACTAATGTAATTACCAATTTTATAAATGAAAAAAAATCTTTTGTATACGTATATTATATAGAAAGTCTAAACATAATACGTACATACATAATGGAATCATACACAAGATTAGCACAGATGGGCATCAGACGACTATGGAATATTTTAATGAAGGTTCGGCACACGGCTTTCTCATTATTCATACCGCGTAATTCTTACTTTAAGCGCCATATACTTGTTTACTTAATATCTCAATATGAAAAACAAAACAGGTTTACGAAAACTTTATGTAATTTTATAGATCAACTTTGAAGGTTTATATTCGCTATATAGTCAGATTTTTATTCACGCTCTGGTTAGTTTAATATTCTCAACGAATAAAATTAACTTTACCTTATTTATTTGTTTCTAAATTGAAACGACGTTAATATTTCCACAAGGAAAGAATCCACGTGCGCGCGAAATTAGCAAGCATAATATAATTTAAAAATTTGAATTCAATATGATTGATTATATCAAATTTAACAAAATATCTTAACGACAATTTTCTTATACCATAAACTATTAGTACGGCAAAACACCTCTATTCAATTTTCCCGATTTCTTCAACACTCCTGGCATTCGGAATGCGCACCGTCATCCCAACAATTCACTTAGCGCCGTGAATAATCGAACTCACCGAAAAACCGGCCAAGTACCAATTTATGTATAATACGAACCGTAAAAAATCCCCACCTAATAACCGAAAAATCACTCCATTATACTGTGAGAATCTGTCGCGGCAGCGCATCTCCGGCTGCATCAGCCGCCACATCGATGCTCGCGCGCGGGTGAAAGGATCGGAAATCAGGTCGCGGCGTTCCGCGTTTCTCCTTCCGCGCTGATAGTAGACACGACGTCGCCGCCGCCACCGTTACTTTGTGTGCGCCTATTTTGCTTTCGCGCGCAGGATGCGCGAGCATATGTATACACAGGAAAAGTGTTTGCGGTTGGCGGAAGAGTGAGTTGATTGGGAGGATGGAGATTTTGGATGATAAAAAATTGAAGGGTATATTGTAATGAGATTGGACGATTTTAATAGTATAGGGATATTGAACTTGGAGTTAAGTATATTAAGAGATTCGTGAAAATTAATTAATCAAAAGTCAAGGATATTTATTAATATTACGTTATTATTGGCGCTTATAATGACTTGTTAATGAGAGCAATCTATAATATCATCACGCGTTAATAATCACCATTAAAATATTTTAATTAATTCTTGACATTAATGAAATGCATTACTGAAAGTAATGGAAAAGTATGTCAACTTCGTTTTAATATTCATGTAAAATAAAAAAAAAATTAGGTTTCGGTATACTTACACGAATAGGTAAATTATGTTTTTAACCCACAGTTCTTCCCTGGTAGAAATGTTGACCATAATTAAGCTAGCTATTTTTGAGTTAACTTTATGGCTAAAAACGCACATTGCTTGTTATATCATAATTATGCGCCAATCAGAAATAAATTATGGTATTTACACTTCATAAAATGGGTATTTTAAGTAACAATAAAACTTTTAGATGAATTATTTCTACCAGGGTTCCTATTGCTTTAAATTACTCAGAAACTAGAGAAAAAATACTTTCACTGCAATCGGCCACTTGCCGATTCTTCTTCTCCCACTTTATGTTATCGACGCACGAAGTGAGAATGTACAATATTACACTGGCTTGAGAGAAGGAAATCTTTATAGTTAAGATATTTATCTGATTATGGGATTTGAAAAGTACATTTTATTAATAATAAAATATTTCATCATAAATATAAAGATACGGTAATGTAACTAATAACATTAAAAATGTTATCTATAAACTTTGATATTGTAATAGTTACAATATCTATAGTATACCTATATTTACTATAACATTATATACTATACTTTGAGAGTTTCATCAGAGAATTTAAAGCCATAAATCAAGTGAATTAAGAATCAGAATATTTTTCATTAGATCAATTGAATAATCAATTAAAATATTTGATTTTTCTTAACCAGATCGAGAAAATGCACCAAATAATTCTTATATAACAATGAGATTTTAAGTGAATGATGAATGAAATTGATACAGTTAAAAAAATTTCTTGACTGAACTAAACATTTACTTTACTTATTTTCATTACATATTTTATTTTTAGACGTCCACACGTTTTTACGATTAGAATAGCAACTGCAAAGAAAACTCATCGAAATTTGCAGTCACGTATTGAGCATTGTCCTCAAACGCCATGTTTATACTCTTCGACAAGGATGTAGGTATGAACGGGGTTGTCGAACTCGGTTTTATTTAGCCTTGCTTCATTACGATTGCTGCTCTTCACGTTGCTTTTGCAAATTTATTCTTTTATTCTTTTTTTTTTATAAATAGAAATATCGAAAAAGTACAAAATAGTATAGCCCTTTTTCGATATCTTAAATATTTGACAATTTTTGCACAATACTGTTCATTGAAACGTCATATGATAATTTTGTAAATTCATAAGAAAGATTGAATAAATAATTGTTAGCAGTTGTAAATTAGCAAATATTAATTTACTACTTTACGATGTAGCATTTGTGAGTCACGTGTGAGAAACGTAAAATCGGATTCCTTTAACAACTAACTAGAGTCAGGCTTACGGATCGCGGATTCGGCTCAAACTTTGGGATATGCATTTGGATTTAAAAATATATGAAGAAAGCTGAAATATTAGATCCTAAAGGTAAAAAACTCAAGTACTAGACATTTTTAGCTTCATTTTGAAAAAATCTTAATAAAAGCCTGCCCTTGAAAGGAACTTGCAAAGTCGAACTTGGAAAGTCTTAAGTATCATCTCAAAAAGGGAAAATAAAACTAAAGAAAACAATTTTTCATTTGCTTTTTTGAGAATTAAAAAATATTTATTCCTTCGAAATTTATAAAAGTTTCAAGTTGAACAACCAAAATGGGTCAAAATATACATAAAGTCAAGCGGTGGATTTCGGGGGTTTAACAGTACATTTTTATTGCTCAACTATAAATTTTTATAGGAATCAATATTTTTTAATTTTCTCAAAAAAGCAAATAATAGTTTATTTTCCCTAGTTTTATTTTATTTTCTCTTTTTGAAATGATACAATGGTTACCGTTTCAAAAAGATGCTATTTTTAAAATATTTTTTTTTTCTTCAAAATATAGCTAAAAATGTCCGAACTTGAGTTTTTTTGAGCGTCAGAGTAATAATATTACAGCTTTCTTCATATATTTCTACCTCCAAAAACATCCCAAAGTTTGAGTCGAATCCGCGATCAGGAGGAGGCCTTATCCTCTCCTAGTAAGTAGGTATATACTGTTTAGATTTTGCGTTGTTCTACTGTAATAATGTTAAGAAAATGACTTTTAATAAAAAAAATAAATTGTGTAGCATAGTTTTTACTGGCTTCTTACACAGTTACATCTTACACAGCTGTATCAAATTCAAATTGAAACTGTACACTGCTGCCATCTGACAGCAAATCGGTAGATACTTTCAAGATCGGCGGAGAAGTTGCCGGTATAATGCACTCGTCGAATGATATTATACCGATGGTCAAATGATATAAAACGGATGTTACAATGACATTGTTCGAATTTGTATAACAGAAAAATTGCTTTTAAACAAAAATCAGTTATTTTAAATCAATATTGAATGATTTCAATCCTTTGGTGTATGTAAGTGAATTACGAATTTCGAAGGTTCATACCCACATGAATCAGAGATATTACCAGTCGTTGGTAAATTATCTTTAGTTTAGTTATCGACTGACTCCGAGGCTTTTTTCTTTCAAAAAAGTAACATGTTAATTACAGTTTATATAATTCGTACTCTAAGAAATTGATTCAGTTAATTTTCAGAATTAATGTGTATTTATTATAAATAACAAATAAAAGGTCATTTTTGTAACGTTCTATTATTTACCAACTAAATTCAAGTAAAAAAAGCTTTATTATTAACAATTAGTCAAACTATAAATTTCACATTGAAAACTATTTTTTATCTACATAATGAAAAATGTACATCAGTTTACAAATTGTATTACGCATTGAAGGTCTTAATTTGCACATGCCGCAAACACTTCAAATTAAAACATTTAAATTGTAAATGCACTAAGAGTGTAGAGCAACTACATTATGTCTGCTAATTTGTAACTTGGAATTTTCATCAATCTATGGAAGATGTTTTTACTTTAACTTTACAAAGCCACATATATTCATAATTTTAGTCCCCTTATCTACAATAATATAAAATAAAATATTTTTTCAATAAACAAGAACCATGAAATCCTCAGCATAAGAAGAAAACTGTCTTCAAAAGCTCGAAGTATAATGCACATCCTTCACAACGTCCAGCGTGAAATTTATTTTCAAGCGACAGGCGCGTACATATACTCGTCTCCCATCAACCTTATCCGCATCGAATCGCTAGCAGCGCGTCTCTTCGTTGCAAACATTACTTTTTCCCCTATCCCCCCTGAGGGCGATTTTGACGTCAAAGACATGCGCACGTATTTCTAAATCACTCTTTTTTCTCCTTCACGACGACGCGACAGGTGTCCCCTTTGCTCGCGCCGTAATTGGGTTTCTCTCTCGCTCTCGAGAGTCCCGATGGTTTTCGCGCAATCGCGGAGATAAAGGGTGACGCAATATAGCCATCGAGGTAAGTATCTCGTGTGACGCGCCGTGGTAAACAAAGTTTCGTTCGCTCCTTTTGGCGCGCGAGTTTTATCGTTAAAAGTGAGGCTGCAGTGTGTATATTATGCGAGGTGGTCGTAATGGCGAACGGTATGGAGTTGATTGTAATGAGCATGTGTGACTTTAAGTTTGTTTTTGTCACCGAGTGTAATTGCAATTACTTTAGATATGGCAAATGAGTGGATTACATTGCCGATGTATTTTTATTCTGAAATTAGTGCTGATGCTCCGATGGCTACCTAATTGTGGGATATTATGGCGATCGTTTACTTTAATTTATAGAAATAATAACGGAGGTCAATCAGTAAACGATATTTAATGGTTCACAAAGGAAGCCACTTAAAACTATATAATTTTTAAATTATATTATAAAAGAACTGCGCATAATTAGTCGGTGACAAAAACTATTAAAACTATTCTTGTTCGTATAGTTTATTTCTAAATCAAAGCCAGTTTATTCAATCGATTGTTTATTTTTAGTTTTTTTTTTCGAAGAAGCTTATTTCTTATTTATGTAAAAATATAATTATGAATCTAAGAAAAAAACAAAATTTTGAAAATGAAAAAAAAAGTCATGGACCATTTCTCCGAGCTAAAAGAACGTATTGCAAACAGTCTAAAGTCTATAGACCGAATTAACGAGGAATCCGCTTGTACCTATAGATACACACGTGCCACGGTCCAAATGAAAACGAGAGTGTGTGTCGCAACTGCTTACTCTCCCGAGACATAGTTTTATGCCCGATTCGGACGATTGAGTTACGGTCCAGCGCCGTAACCTGTTCCTCGATAATTATCAAATCGCTATATATATATATGTGTGTGTGTGTGTTGGATCGTATTAGAGATTTTTTATGCGTGTACCAGGCTGACGTCACAATGGCGCGCTTTTTACAATTTGGTGCCATTAATCTTCTTCGTTATATGGGCTATTAGTGAATGGCGTACGTGACGAATTTATCGCTTTTGTTGGTAATATAACGAAAGTTCCTCAGTTATCAACATTCTTATGTCCGATTCTATATATAAATTTGATTATTTTAGTATACTATGTATAGTTAAGTTAACGGATGCACATCGTTATAGCTTTATCGTTGAGATAATGAAAATTTACAAATTTACGATTAATTTATCATTATTCTGTAAGTATACAATATTAAAGTAAAAACTTGACATTATCTCAGAATACCTGTGAACCGAAACCGTGGCTTTAAGATGAACATCACATCACGCAGTATAACTGCTCATTATTATTCATCATTTACTGTTATTAAAACACTTGAATCATCGGCCAACAAAACGTACCGAATCCCGTAAAAACAAGCTTAACTGTAACACATAATATTATTCTCGAACCGCATTGACACCTCATTATACTCACCAAAAACCAACTATACGGGTTTCGCAACCGAAAAAAAGCATCTTTCGCAACGCACGATCTCTGCAGACTGGAAAATTCATCTCCTTAATCGGCCAAAGCAACTGAAAGTGAGTCAAGGCACTCTCTCTCTCTCTCTCTCTCTCTCTCTCTCTCTCTCTCTCTCTCTCTCTTTCATGTCAACGCGACCAATCGTCATCATCGGAAAAGCTCGTGCGCGCGCTCAAGTAGTTCGAGCCGCTTGGGGTCAGCCGTATGTATTATAGCGTCGAGAGGTTTCGGAAGCGTTTTTTTTTTCATTTCGGCACTGCGTCAGGGTCAGCCGAGCTCGGCAGCTGCCAGCCGATTGGGAAAGGCTTTTTATATTCGGGATTAATCTGGCGTCTCAAGGTCGCCCGATGAGTGAAGGGATATATATGTATATAATATATGGGTTACATTGGTTGGTTGCATTTGAGAGACGTTTGCAGTGTAGCTTTGTTTTGGCGCGAAACTTTTTGTCGAATGGCTACTTTCGAGAGCGAATGGTGTTCAGTGTTCGAGTGCATGGCCTATATATTATATGTATAACGTGTAGTGTCATTGATTTTATTAGGTCGCGCTGGAGAATCTTAAGTGGGTTGCTGTGGTTCTTTGATTATTGTCGAGCGATTTCTTTTGAGAGAATTAACGCCGTTAGATATATGTGCGGTGCTTCAAATAAATAAATGGTTTAAAATAAGTTTTTTTTTTATTTTTACAAAAACTTGAATATACGTGTAAATGGTGCTTTATATTGACACCAGTAATTATTTTGCAATATTCGAAGTTATTAAAATAACTGAATTATTTCAAATTTAATGAAAATGTATTACAAATATTTTTTAACGCGCATAATAATTCTGGACTTAACGAGTTTTGCTGAAATATGGCGATTGCCTTAGGCCCGGTGGGATAAGGAAAACCTTATTGAAATAAAATCTTTCAAAAGACCGACGAACCTTGATTAAATTTCCAAAATAAGATTTTCGTCACTCTTAATCAACATTCAATCTGTGCATATAAGTATTATAAAAATTCCTTCATATTCTAATATAAATCTTACAAAGAGAATTTACCTGGATCATGGACAATGACTCGGAGATTTTTAAATCACGTCTATAAAAATCAACATCTATAAAAAAACGTCTTTCGCTATATCGACTGTTTGGGATTATATAATAAGGATTGAATCACAATTAAAGCGGTAAATACGTATTCTATCGCGATAATGTTTCTCTTGTTTTCTTGTGTACCTAAATGCATAGATCGAAGGAATATTCATTTTTCACTCGCGTTGAATACAATCAGCCGGAGCGTTATGAAATTTCAGGGGATATTAGTTTCATGGAATGATTTAACCACTAATAGTAAGGTGCCTAAATGCTAATTTTTACAAAACAAACGTAGCTATAAAAGTTATTTTAAAATGATTCTCATGTAATAGGTGCTGACGTTGCGAACGTTAAAATGCGTTCTTAATCTTTATGATTACTTACAAAAAATTTAGTGTCTTTAGTGTTGTATAATCGATACTGAAGTTTTGCATGGCATACTAAAAATTGTCATAAACGCAAATTTGCGGTGGGTAGATTAAGCTTGTTCTGTTATAAACGTATCTTTTTACTTACTTAGAAAATAAGAGACCTGTCGAAATTTCTTTAGCAAATTTTAAGGCACACCATTATTAAAATTCGCATCGATTCCCAAGCTACTGATTATGGTAATAACCGTTCTAAAAACTTTCATAAGTAGTTTCCTCCGATAAGGAAAAGGAGAGAAAACGACTTCATTAAAATATGCGAAGAATACCATTGAGTTTATTATAGATCAAGGTTGGTATTATTGACTAGAGAAAAATATTATTTTTACTTACAAACATAATATGTCAACAATGCAAACAATATTTTTCGTGAATTATAATTAAAGTAAGAAATACTTGCACCGGACAAAATAAAACAGGGCTAAATGGGACTTACTTTTCACTGCATTTTTAATTTTTTTTTTTTAATTACATGTTATAAGACTATTGAAATTTCGTTGTATTGTTGTTTAACCTTATTCTAAATTGACTTAAAAATATTATTACAGATTATCTGTTGTAAAAAGAAAGGGAAAATTGTATTTTTATATTTTGTTCTATAGAGTATGTTGAAGATCGTACTATGAGTACGATCTTATATAAATAAGAATTAGATTTGTAATTCTTTTTTTAAAATTCAAATATATACAACGTAAAATACGTATTTCGATTTTTTTATCAATGCAAATTTTTTTGCATTTCCCAATGTAAAAATGTACAGGCGGAAAACTTTGCAAAAGATATTTCGGAATATAAAATGTAAACAAAGCTTTGTTCTTGTCAAAAAAGCCTTGGCGATGAATACAAGGACTATAACATCCGGTATCGGTATGCGAAACAATATTTTAAGGCTGCGAAAAGCGCACATTTTAAGATGAATGAACTGGAATGACGAGTTAATAAGCGAATGAAAAGGTATATTCAAAAATAATTTATAAAAGATTTTCGAGTGTGAAAATCGCATTCGTAAAATGCTGTTCGACAACGACAAAAAAATCACAGCAACTGATATTCTAAATTCAAAGTTCTCGATTGCATCAAACACGATCGGTTTGGAAAGCAACTTTTTTTTAATCAAAAACTTGCACAAAACATGATCTGATTATTGCATTTGTATTGCGGATAAGTATCCAGTGTCATTTACAATGTCAGTGAAGTATAAATGAACTTGATAAACCACAAGTCATTATAAACCTCTCCGAACATCATCTTCGAATACACTTATCCTCCTTCCTTTCCATTATAACATTTTTCTACCCCAGCCGCCATCATTCACCGTACCCTTTATCCAAGAAAACTACTATATCCACAACATATCCTCGTCCGCGCACTTCCTCCTTCCCGCATTCAATTCTCCCTCCGCTCGCTTGTCCTCCCATCCAGCTCTGCATCACAACGACTATTTATCACGAATAAAAAAAGGTCGCGAACCGGTTTACTGCAGAAGGGCCTTTTTGTTTTCACCGAGAGCAATGGCTCCTCCGCATACACGCGCGAAGGATTTTCGAACGTCCTGCACACGTGGCATTCAAAGTGCATTAAGTATATATATCTTGGAAGGTCCGAGTTTCGATCGTGCGAATAAACGTGAACGAGGTGAGGATGGGACGCTGGAATGCTGCTACACCGGTGATAAAAGGAAAACTACGCCGGCGTTTATATAAGTTGTTATATTATATAGCTTTCGTTTTGCAGGAGAACTAGGGTTTATAATATAATTGCAAAATATAGTTGGACTTATCCGGCTGAGCTGAGCAAAGCAATAACCAGTGACGTGGAAACGTACTATTTAACGTATCTATAATATATTTTTCCGAGGCGACGGGAAGAGGAAAAGGAATCTCGCACTTATCCCTTCGCGCATAACCTCCGTAATTTAAACCTATCTACCATCTCGATCCTCCTCGCAATCTCATCCCGCACAGTATCGGTATTTTCAACTGCACGTCAATTTCCTACATTATTATATACCATACGTCCAGCCTCTCTCGTAGAGCTATATCCGCTCCCTTGAACAAAAAAAAATCTCATATATACCATTTTGATATGCAAGTTCAGAAAAACCGGTTTGAGAAAATATCTTTTTTTTAGAGGGGTGTGTATATATAGAAAATCGCGAGCAATGACTTCGTGAACATGACCGCAGCAGCTGCTCTTTTAGCATTTAGAGATGTGCGCACGCGCGGGGATCCACTTGATTTTCGAATAATATAGAGTTGTTCGAAGGACGCGCACTTGTCGCGATGGCTGCAACATTCGGGAATACAAATCGCGACGATTAAGTATACGAGCGCGCGGAATTTTTTTCTCAGGGCCGTCTTTTGCACGCGGAAGTGGCAATGGGGTTTCGAAATTATGCGTCTCGCGCAGGTCTTATATTTGGTGGGGCTACTTGTTAATGCATTCTTTAAAAGTTTTAGAATACTATTTTGATGGTTGAAACGTCTATATTTTAGATCGAGAAATGTATTGCTAAATACTAAATAATTAATGTACTACAAACAAAATAAATGCCAAATCTTTGAAACATAAAATAATCATTTCAAGAGTCTTTAAATTAGCTCCTCTTCGCGCTCTTTTCCGTGTTATAATTCTTATGCACGTATTACAAAAGAGAAAGATAATGCCGGTAATTATGACAGGAGGTGTACAGAAGTATATGCTCAACAAGGCATACATGAAGCAATCGTAGTAATTGTTTATGCGCTTACCGCTTGCTATGATTACAATTCTAAGCGTCCTTACCACGACGCATTTACGATTCATCAACGCGCTTACGCAGATATAAGTATAGGTAACAATTTTTCTTACGAGTTTGATAGTACACTTTGTGTTTGGCGCGTACTTTTTGAGTTATAATATATTATAAATGACTAATAGTGCTTATATTTAAATCGTGTTTTTATTCAATATATACGTATTGTTTGATTCTATTATTATTATTTGTTATACTATCATGCATCCATACCATTCATTCTATAAATACAAATAAAAGATGCTTTGCCGTCAAGCTAATTATTCCTACAAAATCAAAAAATATGTGCAAATTTACATTTGCTATATTTTAACCGTCTCTGTTTCTAAACAACTTGAAGCTTATAACATTATCGTTAAACCCATCTCCATTAACCATATACACCTGCGCAGTTTTTCGTCTCTTCGCATCATTAGCAAACCGCACGACACAAAGACGCAAAAGAAAAATGCGCACGGCGCGCCAGACCAAGACAAGCAGCTTTCTGCAGCGCAGCGAATTTCGACCGAGCGCAAAAGGAAAACCTCGCCCGCGAAGGTGCCTTTTATACCCGCAGGCGCGCCGAAAATTATCCTGAAACATTCCGGACCGAGGTCGTATGGTCATTATTTATAAATTTCGATGCGGCAAGTGTTGTTGTGTGTCGGGGAGGGTGAATCAGGTGGTTATTTGGGAACCGATGACGAATATATATATGTATGATTGTGATATATTGTAAATATTTTGCATTCAAAAGAGTCGAGTGTACGGGGGAAAAATTTATAAACAAACGTGCGCGATAAGAAATGAAGTTGGGGTAAGACTATATAAAGGTGATTTTGATAAAGGTATTGAAATAGAGCTTTGTATCTATCTGTATAAGTACTAAAATAAAGTTCACAATAGTGTAAATCATGAAAATTTTTTACTATTTGTGTAAAATTGTATCTTCGTGCAGGATTCTTGATCCATATGCGGGTGAAGAAAAGTGAATGGAAAATCGAGCATTTCGAGCGAATGATTACCACTAGGATCGATTAGATTTTCGACTGAATAAATTTCAACTGAATAAATTTCAACATTTCAAAATTTGAACAAAAAATGAACATGAAGAGGTGTACACTAATAACCTTAATATTTGCTCACTTTGGGCAAATATGTGTAAATATGCTTTACATATTTGTTGACATTATTTTTAGCAATTTATAATCTTTTTTGTTACATGAATTCTTAAATACCGCTTATTATATTTATCATAAAAACATTCAAAACTATTCTAAATATCGTTAAAGTCTCGTTGAAGATAATAAAATCAAAATAGAAAAGGTATTTATTTTCGATAAAATTAAGAAAAGAACTCGTTAGCCTCGTTTCTAGAATATTCGTTTTATTCTACATTATCGCTGTGCTTTGTATCCGTAACACTCTTCAATCATTAAATGTGTGCTCATCATTAGAAGTGTAAGTAGTTGACTACGTGACAAACGTTGAGTTTTATTTAATAAGTTTCTAAACGTTTCAGAAATGCGACTATTATATGCCTATTATATACCAACTAATGAATTTTTCATGGTTTTCATCTAATTTATATAATATGTACTTTATAAATAATAAAAAGAAACAACTGTTACTAAGTCATTGGTATTTATTATCTTCCTCAAATAAAATTTATTGTTATAACTAATTCTGATGCTACAAATAAATAATATACTTCTACGTATTTACAAAAAAAAATCGACAAGACAATATGTTAGTAATACTTGTATTTTTTATTTTTCAAATCGATATTATGCCATTGTTATGTATGCATAAAACAAAAGTTAATGGCTTTTGCATAGTAAAGTCAAGATACTTGAAATGTTTAGTGTCTATATTCACGACTATTCACATCTATTTTTATGAACCAGTTTGCGATCGAGAACTCTTGAAATCATTAGTTACCCAAACTCGGTAAATATTGATTCCTAGTCTTATTCTTACAGTGATTCACTTGCATAAATTGTTTTTATAATTTTATGGTAAAACTGTGTTATACATTATACTTAAATTTCAACCGTGTCGAAATAGTGAGTGTGTGACATTCATCATACGATAACAATGTTTGTAACAAACAAGCTAATACGTCATAACAAGAAAAAAAATGAAGGTACTACGAAACTACTGTGCAGTAGATAAATTGTTGGAATATTAGACAGTGAATTCGCAAGGCTCAATTCTAATTTGATACGACGCAACATTCTACAGAGGAAAATTCGATCGAAACTATACACTTGTTTTGACGGATGCAATTTTATTTACTTACTTTAATTTCCTTTCGTAATTTACAGATGAAATGTAATCGCATTTACGTTAATTTTGAAATCTTAAAATTGCATTCTGTGCATTCATGAATATAAAACTACGTAAGTTAAATAGAGCTGATTTGTTTGAAAGAAAAATCACGTCTACAGTAAAAACTTGAATCATAGAAAACATTTTATGAAGCTTATGTAATATTTTTCTATATATCATATGAATAAGTAAACACTTGCAGCTACTTGGTTATAGATAAGACGCCAAAAAACTTAGTTAACTGTTACGTAAGCATAGGTAATACTTTTTGAAAATTGAAAATGTCTTTTTTCACGCACCTCGTGAATTTAAATAACATTTTTAAATTTTTTCAAATACTTATATACACGACAGGTTCATTTCATTTTTGTCTATAAAAAGAAGCATTATTTTATTTTATTTTAAAACTAAAAAATCTGTTTAAATCATCGAATGATTATTGTATAAGATTAACGAAGCTAATGAATTAAAATTATATTACTTTAATTTTTAATAAAATTTTCAATTTTCAAAACCGGCTTGAAAGTCGATTTATGCTATCTAAAAATAAAGCGCAGTGCTCAGAATTTCGCAAAATGTGCACTTTTTCTTGAGACATAGTCAATCTAATCTCAAATTTATTCCGTTAAAAAATGATGTATCTATTGACTGTCACTCTGCAAGTATTTATGATGTACGAAAACAGGGAAGAAAAAGTATAAAAGTAGACAGAAAAAGCTAAATTTTAAGCTCTGATTTGTTTGAAAAATATTAATTTTTCAAGAAATTACAAATTACAAGCAGCCAAAGATAGCGTAAGAAAATGTTTAAAAATACGATCCATTTTATCGCTTAAAATAAATACAAATTTTTTACCATTTTTTTACGCTATATTTAATTGCTTGCCATTTCTTGTAAAATTAATACTAATAATTTTTTAAGAAAATATGATTGGGCTTCATTTTTAGATGCAAGAAATCGATTTTCAAAGCCCCGTTAAAATCCTTGTCCCCCGGAGGGTCTGCACTCTCCTTGTTAGTCTCGAGAAACAGGTAAACATTAAATTTTCATATCTCCATCAACTTAATCGGCTATATCCCATCTATCGCTCACTACAATTATCAACCCATATAAATCCAGCACAATTTGTTTACCTTTCATCCATTATTCACAACCTCATGCGATCACACACACACGAGTTGAAATTCCACGTACATACAGCCTTTTAAAGTTTTGACCGGCACACCCAATCGCCAATTTTTTCATCCCTCTTCCAACATTTATACAAAATTACACTCTACGCCAATCGTTTGTTATCTATTAAATCTCCTGAGACTCCCTGTACCACTTGCTCTTACTTTCGAATCACATAAACATATTGATAAATCTTATAGACAAAAATTCATTCATTCATTCGAACCTCCTTTCAACCAATCCTCACCATCAACCCCCATCATACACTCCCACGCTCGCACGCCCAATGGGTCAAGTTCAAGGGCGGCAACAAGTGTATGTGCATCACACGCGCGCAGGACACTCGACGACCCCACTCGCGTATATATCGAGCGGCCCTCTCTCTCTCTTCATTCAGCAGCAGCGGCGACGGCGGCGCACGGCGATTCAGTACACCGCAAGCCTCAGCGCCAGCAGGACTGGCCGCCCGTGTATAATACGAGCCAGTCGCGCGCGAGGATCCGAGAGAGAGTCGCGATAAAGTACCAAGTCCGACCTGCACGTTGCAGACCTCGCGGGGTTATATGCAGAGAAGTGTGCGGGTGAAGAGGACACCTATAGACACTCGGTGGTGTGGAGAAAGGAAGTGACAAAAAAGGAAGTTTAAAGGTTCGTAATTGTGCATTTTTTTTCGTTTTTAGGGGGGCTTTGGAAGGGTTGTTTCAGTCTATAGGATTTTTTGTTCGATTGATTGGGGGTATGGTACAGGATATATAGATACCGAATGGAAACCTCACTCTTACCAGGATGTATCGATATACTTGTGTGACTTTTGAATCGAGCGCGCTCGAACATAATTTTCGCGATTCTTTCATTTCATTTTGCAAATTCCTCCGGTATATTAAGTAGGCCACAGCGCCGCCTTAATATGCAGTTAATGTGCCACAAAGGTTACTGCACGCTCGTCGGAGTAGTCGACCCACAGGTTTGCGCACATCTTTCTCTCCCGTAGCTTTCGGCGAAACACGATCCGACACGAGTCAGATAAATAATATAAAGATGGTATATTGAAGTCCGAACACTTTTTATTTTATTCGGTGTAATATGCGCAATTTCGTCGTTTTCCTTTCTTCTTCTTTCTCTCGCGGGATATGTATGATATAACGAGCGATGGCAAACTTGATTTTCATATGATTGCCAAATTTCTAAATCGTTTGCTTTCTCGAGGAGAGGAGAAAGCTAACCGCGCATCACGCATCGTGATACAGATTGCGCGTTTGAACTTGACGTTCTTTTTTTTTTCGCCTCGTGGAAGAAGAGAGTAGTCGTCGAGTGATAACTGGTTTCTTCATTTCTTTCTTTTTTTTCTTTGGAAACTATAATGATGTCGCGTTGCGAAATTTCGCGCGGTCTATCATTATATATAGTCGCCACGTTTGATGTATTACGCACGTAAGCTTTTTCTCAGGTACGTTTGTATAATTAAAGATGCGAAATTATTATTAAGTAGCTTCTTGTTGATTCGAATAAATCTTCGGTAGTATACGATAGCGAGGCGCGTGATGGCGCAACGAATTGTTATATACCTCTATATGTACGATTTAGCGTTTTAGGAGACACTTAGAATGCGAGTAGTACACAGAGTAAACGTTGAAGTTTTAGAGGCTACTTATGAACGTAAACGCTCGTGTATAAGTACATTATGAAATGCTCAAACAATATGATTTGAGGCCAGTGTGTGCATGTGTGTATAACGAAAAAAGGCTGTAGCTATACGCGGGCGTATATACGTGGAAAACATTAAAAATACCGTATATATACGCGCCGTGCGGACGGGAAGTGTATATATTGCGAAAAACGTTTTTTGCCCGCGATGTATCGAAGTCGGCGGCATTTAATTGTGCGTTTGAACCGCGCGTGTGTATCTCTTTCGCGCGCGCGCGCTACTTCACGGTCCGCTTCGTGACGTCACGCTAAGTGCAAGACGAATAAACTCAGCGTGTATACCTACATCGCGAGTACTATTATACGTGTATAGGGAGTGCACGTATTGGCGTATTATTGGTGGCAAACATGCGATATCCATGTAAACTGAGTTTTTTTCTTTTCAATCCGAGCTTTTCGATTTCTCGTGGCATACAATAATTATCGAGGTTTACCACTGTTATATATTGCATCGGTGTTTATAAGTTTGCTTAGTATATAAGTGTAGAACTGTTAATAGTATGTCTGTATTGAGAGTCCAATAGCGTACATGCAAACCTACCTAGTATATGCGGTAATTTAAAATGATTTTTATACTGGCTTCTTTTTGTCTATTAAATTAAATTACTCAAACTAGCTTTATTCGTCGTGAAACTTGGTTTCTACGTAGTTTGAAATTTTATTTGTCCTGATACTTACAAGGAGAGTGTCTGACCTCCGGGAAACGGATTTTAGCGGGCATTAGAGAATCGATTTTTGGTACCTAAAAATTAAGCCCAGTGCTCACATTTCCGTCCAATAGGCCCTTTTCCTTAAGATATGGGCAATTTAGTCTGAAATATCGTCTATTTCGTTAAAAAATGATGTCTCTTCTATTGAGTGTCAAATTGGAAACATTTAAGATACGAAAACGAGGAAGAAAAATTATAAAAGTAGACAGTAAAAGCTAAAATTTAAGCCCTGATTTATTAAAAAATATTGATTTTTCAGGAAGTTGCAAGCAATAAAAAATAGAGTAAGAAAATAGTTAAAAATTTGTCTCCATTTTAACCAATTAAATAGCTCGTATTTTTAACCATTTTCTTACTCTATTTTTTATTGCTTGCAACTTCCTGAAAAATCAATATTTTTTAATGAATCAGGGCTTAAATTTTAGCTTTTACTATCTACTATTATAATTTTTCTTCCTCGTTTTCGTATCTTAAATATTTACAACGTGACACTCAATAGAAGAAACATCATTTTTTAACGAAATAGAGGATATTTGAGACTAAATTATCCATATCTTAAGAAAAACGGCCTAGGAGATGAAAGTAGGAACACTGGGCTTCATTTTTAGGTACCAGAAATCGACTCTCCAATGCTCGCTACAATACGTTTCCCGGAGGTCAGACACTCTCCTTGTTAGTTTACACTTAGTTTGTACCACATTTTAGACAAGTAAGTTTTTAAAGCGATCTCCACTTAACTACTTTTTCAAAATGTCATTCTAATCCAACATATTATGGGTTGGTTGCACCTGTAATCGGCGACCCCCCAGTTACCGGCCATTTTTGTTCAAATTTACTTAAAAATCAAAATTTCTAAATTAATAAATATGGTATCCTACAATACGAGTTATTTATTTACTTTGCAATTGCTGTGTTAAGATTCAAAATTATCCATTTTGTAATCGTTAATCGCAGAAGTTGGTCTTAGATGGACGGGCACAGGTGCACCCACCCTATATATAATTGCGAATTTTTTTTAGAAATCACAATTATATTTTCTAAGAAGTAGACGATGATCTTCTTAGTAATCTGATCTGTTTTTTAGTTATTTATTAGGCCGCAGTCGTGACTTTGCATCTTTTCATGCACACATATTAAAATTCTATTCTCGAATTGACAGTAGCATTTTTATAATATAATATCCTTTAGTTTTGTATTACTATATATTTTGTTTAACCTTTGGGGAATATAAAAACACGACGCATATCCCCATGTTATAATTTTATGTGCTGCTATAAACAGTATAGATGCGATCAGAAAAAATTAAAAAATTTATGTTAATGCGGTTATACCTACCTGTTCCGAAGCATTCTCTCGTTGAACTAAAAAAACAAAAAATCTCGCGTTTCTTGCTTCTTTATATCACATCGCGAGAATCTTTTACCATTATACTAACATTTTTTATGAGTATAATAAAACTTATCGCGAGCTCGTATACGCCTATTAAAGCTTTAATATAAAACGCGAGAGGTTTTTTTTTTCATTTCCGAAAAACCAAATATTCAAGCTATATAACCTGCAGGTTGTAAAAAATCCAAATTATACATTCATACTCAACAGCCAATGCACAAGTCTTAATTAAAGTAGAAAAAAACCTATATTTTATCACACTACAACGAGCGCGCGCTCGCTATAATCATCCGCTGCAATAAATCCGCACTTAAACATGCATAATTTTTGTGCATCTCTAATGTGTCGAACTCGACCGGCTTCACAGCTCTCTTATAAACCTCTACACGTGTATTCGAACGCAAAAACGAATTTGCAAAGAAAAAGTCTCACTGGATCCGAATCGAAGTTCGATGTATATTCCTACGCGCGCGGCTTATCTCGGATTGCGCGGATTTTTCGCGTACTCGTGCGCTAGTCGTTTAGACTCTTTCGCACGCTTTATTCGGGAAAAACACGCGACTTGTACCTCGTGTATGTATTACGTAAGGGGTTTTCGAAATCGACTGGTGCACATTTTTCCACGGTATACACGCGGTGTTCAACGTTTGTAATGTATAAAGCCTATTGCAATGTGCAAAGTGATTCTAATAAAATAAAAATTTAACGAGGAATATTAATACATTAACAATAAGCATTATGTCAACGGCAACGTTACCCCTCAACCCCTGCGGTCGAAAAAGACGATTTTTTAAAAACTAGAGCATCGGAGCACCGGCATTACATCGAATACCAACCGCCCTGTATAAGATCACGGTCCAGTGTGACTAGTTTCCAACTAGGTACGGCGAAACTCGCGAACTCCGCGTGTGTATATACCTACCCCACTTTGAGTTACGCGGGTGTTGTAATATACACCGCGCGTGCGTGCGCGCAGGTCTCCGTTTCCGCTGGTAATGGCAAGTGCGGACTCTGTGTCTAGGGAAAAATAAGTCTGATTTTTTTCTTTTCGTATTTAGGTCGTATGTCGTATGATTATCGGATGAATGTGTATGTAATAGCTACCAAAATATATCAAAATACTTTAAGCGGTCTTAATAAATCGCTGATTGCCGTGTACACAGTAGCGGTGTTCTCGCTATTGTCATATAATCTGTATCTTTTGAAGAATTTACGATGCAGCGCGCGTTGATCTTCGTTGATTCGAAGTTTTCGGGGTTTATGGGTTTCATTTAAGTTTCGAATTTCATAAACTTGGCGTTGACGTATACCTTTTTCTTTTTTTTGTTAATCTTGCGGATAGAAAAAAATTTGTTCGTATTATATACGTGATGAATTGGGCAATATTGTAAAATGTAGAGAGTCTACTATAATGTATTATACGAGGAAAAGTTCAAACGGCTAAGCGTAATAAGAGCTACACGCGCGCACGTGATGATGAAAAACATTTTACTGCGGCTACTTTCATGATTCAAGGTAAACAGAGGTATTGCGAAATATATATATACATATATACCAACTTTCATGAAAGTCAGTTTTAATTTTGACGCTCATGCGCGCATTATTTGTAAATACTCGGGCGGGTATATATAGCGTGATTTACCGCGACTTTGATATAGATTTCCCGTGCAACTGTGTTAATGTTGATGAGCAAAGAATATATAGAGTATCGTTAAAATTGTAGAACATTTGTGAACTTTATATGTGCGCTGTTATAGGTGTGGCCTACTCTTGATCGATTAAATATTTCATCGCGTTGATTTCGAAATATTACACATTAAAATTTACTAGAATTATTTGAAATTTATACTAGTATATTTTTTAGAAAATTTCCCAATCAGAGCGCGGATAAAAGCGTTGCGTTATAAATTCGAGATTCATCACATCTCCTATAAAAATAATGAACGAATTAACATCATTACGCTCTTCAACATTTCTTACTAAAAACCACTTCTCTCCAAAAACCCTCCCGATACGCGATAAATAATTTCCCTCCTCAAACAGATATATATCCAACGCCGTGCCGAACCCTATAATACATACAGCACACTGCACCCATACGCGGCTCCTTTCTCTCTCCTCATCAGAATCGCAAATGCACCTACACACTTTGATAATCCTCGCTATATAGTGCGCACTCGAAGGCGTATGTATATATATACCGTACGCTTCCCGCAATTTCACGCGATGCGCGGCGCGGTCAGCCACGCGATTAGCTTATATGTACGCACACACATGCACTTGGCATCAGAAATCTTGCGGCGGCGGCTGCACATTAGAGCGATAATAATATACACGCGCCGTTTTTTCGCGACGCCGTCTGCGCGTATATGTATAGAAAAACATTAGGGTATAATACGTACGAGGCATCAGGTCGTTAATTTTTTCCCGCGTATTTTTTTTTTCGGCGACACGCTGTATGTATAGATTTATCGATGCGATAGACGTGTGGAACAATATTTTATAATTGCGAGAGAGAGAGTCGCGGGCAAAAAGATTAATAACAAGGAGATATGGGATATATAGTTTTTGAGGAATTAGGAGCGCGGCGCGTGAGGATTTTGCGAGAAGCGAGAGTGAATTGATCGTTTATATCCGCCGCGTGTTATAGGTATATACTCTTACTTTTATGAGCCCGAAAGTGCGCTCCCGGTCTTGGCGCGAGCGCGTATATTTCATCCATGCGGCGCCGTAAAAACTTCCGAGACGCCGCAACTTGTATATACCTATAACACACTGCACAATGTATGCCGAAGTAAAAGTTCAGTGCAGCGAAACGATGATGTTTATGTTGTGGTTTTCGTTTTTTTGATATACATATTGTATATGTACGACTTTATGATTGTGACAGTAACTGCCAGGCATTTACTCTTTTCTATATTTATATTGGTCATTAACCGATTTTACATATATATATTTTTTTCTCGAATCCATCAAATTAAAACACAAAAACAAAAAAAGGATAATAATCAACCTGCAATTTCTTTTAACGTTACATACAGCAACAAGATTAAATCATTACCTCTCTGGCTTTCTTTTATTTATGCGATCTGCGAAATTTCCCAACACGCGAAAATCCATGTACCATATTATCTCTCAGCTAAAAAAGTTATCCTCAATCCCCGCGCACGTAATCTCCGTCTCGCTCTTATAATGCATCTCGGCCGAAATGAACGCGCGCACACTACTGTCGCCGTGAAAGAGAAAGAATATAGATGAAAACGATTTCTCGCGATGTGCAGTATATGTGCGATATGTGCAGAAGCGGCGCTCGCGGGTGTAGGTAAAAGCCGCTTATAGCGCGCGGGTCGCTGCGATATCATCATGGCTCGGATTAATTTCAGTGTTGAGTAACGGCATGACACAATTGCAGTTTGACGATTTTTTTTTATTGCGGCGCGAGTAAATCAGTGTAAATAATCGCGAGATTGTGAATTAAAGTTGAGGAGTGGACGGTTGTATATACGATTATAATAGGCTACGGATGATGTCAACTGCATTATTGTAGATTTTAATTTGACGAGGCATTTAATTGACTTTACTATATATTTTGTAACTTGACAAAAAGTTCAAATCGTATGCCATCGTGCCACTTGAATATCTCAATATAAAGATAACACAGAAGAAGAAGCAAGTTTAAATTGAAAGTATATATGCCAATAACTTATAACGATACACCGTACAATTCAATCTGCGCCACTGCAGCATTAACACTATATCATCCCCTACAGGAAGAACCCGTGAAGCTCGTACCTGACACTAACGCCCTTCTCCATTATATATAATACCCACCTCGACAGGGAGTTATTATAATATACCTATACCCGTTCATGCACAAAAGAACTCTCCGCGGC
Source organism: Torymus auratus (assembly GCA_900474315.1). NCBI lineage: Eukaryota > Metazoa > Arthropoda > Insecta > Hymenoptera > Torymidae > Torymus > Torymus auratus. The sequence continues at coordinate 21,799 of UXGD01001375.1, forward strand.
TACAGCAGCAGCAGCAAGCACATCTCGCGCCTGCCACGGCTAATATGTATGTCGCGTGCACATATATACCTATATTTCTTTCGCAACGCATGCACCGGCGACCGTTTAACGACCTATTATATGGGCTCTCTCTCAGGTGTCGTCCGGCCCCGCGTCACGTCCTCCTTTTCAGCGCGCGCTTATATATAGTGTATATAGGATATGTATGTACAGAAGGAATGCCTCGATAACGCGCGCATATTTGTTTTGTTTGTACGCACGCGAGTAAGTATATAATATAAGCATGCGCCATGCGAGTTATTTAGATTTTGCGCAACGTCACGGCGACGAGAAATGCAGATGAGAAAGATAGGGAACAAAACAGTGTGTGTGTCGTACATAGGTGTGTAAGGAAAAAACATCGGAGGATGCTGTATACACTCGCGTGTAAATAAATATTTGTAAATATATATAGGAGGGGGGAAAGCGGTGGGAATTTTGCAAGATCGGCAAACGCGCGTCTTGTATAGAAATCTTGCCGATGGGTGAAGTATTTATCTCTGTATGCGTACATACTCGCATGTGTGTAAATTGCTTCATTGCACATTCGAGGTTGATTGCATTTTTCGCGTTTTGTATATACATATACTATACGAGCGCGCGGAGAGAGAGAGTAAAAGCCGAATTAAATTGTGAGACGAGGGAAACTATATAATTGCTACTGTGAGCCGTTTAATTTTCAGATTTGTGTGTATATACCGGCGCACCGCGTGGATTTCGACGGACGGGAAATTCGACTATTAAAATCGAAAGTTGAGGATAATGGTATATAATAATTGCAAGTATATAGTGCGTATATAACGTATTTTTATTTTCATCAGCGGCGCGTGCACTATTAATGGATAATGTGAGCTGAAATTGCCATGATGGACGCGAGCAGCATGATTTTCCTTATATTCAAATGGAATTTAACGAGCGCTTTTTTTTCACTCTCTCTCTGTCTCGCGTTAAAAGTTTTTTGCGGGTATAGCTCGCGTTGATTTGCTGCTATTCAAATTTCGAATTATACGTCGTTATAATTGCAATAATTGTAACAACGGCGGTATATAGAAATATCGAAAACAGCTTATATACGCTTATATAATAACATTATAACGTAAAAGTAGGGGTATAGGGAGGAAACAAAAGAAAAAGTTTTTTTGTAATCTTTCGTTTTTTATGGTTTTACCTGCTTGCTCAATCTTCTATCATATATTTGCCGTAAGTACACGGAACATAATAAAAATTAGAAATCCATGTGTGATAAAGACGTCGCTATATATAAGAGCCGTACGCGTGAGACCGAAATGACAATATAAATGATGTCGAAACAATATATACTGTCTAAACTTCGTGGTATTAGAAAAATCAATCCTTTCCCGCGGTTCATCGGCCCACCTGTTCTCGCGTCAATTTCGTCACACATTCTCTCCTTCTCTTTACTACATAGCGCGTCGAAAGTCTGTATATGTATAAACGCGTATGATGACCAAAGGTCGCAGAGGCAGCGCGCCGATGAATGAAAATTTTGCAATGAATGGGTTACCGAACCGCGAATAGTCGTGCGTAATCGCGCGGAATAATAAAATTTCGACTCTTTATATATATACAGGGGGAGAATGGATCGTTTGCGATAAGGAAATGACGATTTTTACGATAATAGATACGTCTTGATAAATAATTTCGTCAACGTGCGTGTGCAGCCGTTAACCTTCGATTCACGGCCGCGCCATGGAGACGAATTAATTTGTTTATGCGCTCGCCTTCTCTCCTGTTTCATTTTTTTTTTATCTAGAAATGATAATCAGCCGCGCGGACGTTTCCTCAATATACTCGATTTTAGGATAAATATAGATCCTTATACCACGGTATTTTCGTAAAGAATTGTGAATTTTATTACCGTCTCTGGATACAAGCATAGTTTTATTTCGTCACACACGTTCCGTCGTATAGTTCTAAACAGTCCGGGTTTATTGATGCAATTCGGATGAAGAATATTGCATAATCATATAGTGCTAAAACATCGATATGTGTGCTTGATGAATATCATCCTCTCGCTAAACGCTTATATCGCGCCGCGCGCATTTTATGGCGGTATTGCAAGATGTCGCACTTGCAGATGACAAAAATAATAATAAAAGCCCGTCGATTGCCCATCATACGCACACACGACGCGTGCCTATATTATATGCCAAACGAATATATGTCTTATATAAAGCTATATTTTCGATATCGCAGCTATATTGTTGTTGTCAAACCACTTTATCTGTCAACCTTAGGTTCGGCGCGATTGAAAAAAAACGAGCACGATAAAGCCGGAACTTTTTGTATACGCACAAAATTTATGTTCTTCGACTGATGGTATATTATATATAACTACGCAAAGTGACTCTCGAAAATAGTTTCTCTGTCACACAGCGATATATGGCGATCGCAGTTTTTACCATTCAAATGAAATACTGCGTGATGAATTTTTGTTTTTGTGTGACGTACGATTAATCGACAAACGCTTTTAAATTAGCAATTTATATCGCGTCTATAATTTTGTTGAACCTTTTTTCTCATCGGCAAAGAATGCAGGCATACATATTTCAGTAACGCCTCGAGGGTGCGAAAAAAATTGACAGCAGTCGCGCCTATTCTGACGCGTACGAGGAAAAATCGCGAATAAAACTATTATAATATATCGTTTTCGAAAAAGCCTCCGGCATTTCTTGCGCGCGAGGACACAAGTTTTCCTTATATTTTACACAAAAATGTCATATGGAATTAAGGTTGGATTATATACATTCGTATAACGATCCAAGTGCTAATTGTTTATCTCCTTGAGATCTAATTAAATGATAACGAGGATATTATAGGAAAAAGCAAAGACTATTTAATGGCTTCGGTGATGTAAGGAGATTCTGTATATCACTGATATCGATTAGATCCAATGTTGCCAAGACAAAGCTGGATTTATCACAGACTTTTGAAACCACCATAATCCTCTTAACCCAAACTCCTCATAATTGAATTAAATACATACAACACGCCGTGCAATTCAATCGTACATTTCCCACGCATTCTCTGAGAGAAAAATCGACATCGTGTATATTTGACTCTTTTCCTTAAAATATTCCTATTGCGCTAAGCGTCGCCTCAACCGACAAAAAAAAAATTAAATAACCGCGCGCAAAGAACCTATATTATCCTCTCAACGAAAGTATAAAGCACACACAGACATCACAATCGTCGTTATAGCCGCAAAGCAAATATACACGCGCCGCGCGGCTGCTGAAATTTCAGTTTCACTCTCGGCGCACGCGGGATATATAGCTATAATAAATTCGAACGGGCTATAGTAGCGAGCGAACGAGAAAAGATTGCCCAATGAGAATAGATAGGCTCTCTCGTAATGCGGGAATTGTAAGACAGAGCAGGTAATGTGTGCGTGTGTATAGGTATAGATTATAGCAGGTGCAGAGAAGGCGAAAGTCCTTTTTGGCATTTCTTCGTAACTCGATTATTATCGATTCGCGCGTGTGGAGCGAGCGAAAGGTACTTATATCGTAAGAGAGGACAATGGGAGATTTTTCGCGTAACGGTTGAATGAACAGTACGGGTGTGTTTCAGTTAGTATACAGGTGTATATATACTGGTTACGCGTCTTATTGATGTGAGCCGATGAAAGTGATCGGGATCCGTTTGGAAATCAGGAAGCTGGCTAACATGGAGTCTTAGTGAGAGTTTAATGATGTATAGATTTTTTTAAATGACTTTATGAGGAATTCTAGACAGATTATCCACAGTTAGGGTTCAAATAATTGAAAAAAAATGGACAGCTCTGTAATAAATTTTTCTCGTTCTTTATAGGTCATGCAATATAGATGAGATAATTTTTCAACACTCGAAAATGGTCTTGTGACACAATTATTCTGCAAAACTCGATTAAAGTAGAAGAAACGAGCTTTAATTTAAGCACGTAACTTTGCGCTGAATCAACCGATTTTTATGATCTTTAGCTTAAATTAAAGTTCTTTTCTTCTAACCGGTTTTTTTTTTTTTTAATATTCGTTGACGCCTGTGGGAGCTTATTATTGATTAATCATCAGTGACATTACTCTTCGTCCATTTTTCTCCATGTTAAATTTTCATAAGGAAAATGGATTTGCGTTTAAAACCGTGTCACAATACCGTTTTCATATACGTGTTTCAAAGTTTTTTTGTGTACTGTGTCGACTGAAGAACGAAAACAAATTTATTACACAGGTATGCCTCCAATTTTTTTTAAGACGCGCGAATAATCTGTAAAATTCCTCGTATACTTGCGAATGCGGATGCGCATTTGTAAGCACTATCTATGAAGCCGTTATTTTTGGCGATTCGGAACAAGAAACTCAAATGAATTGTAATGATGAGATAAATGTCGATTGTGCGTGAATGTGCGTAAGAAAATGTTTCACGCTCGTGCGAGACGAGAGATAGAGGGGTAACCGAAAAAGGAAAAAATTTACTCCACGTGCATATGAAGTTGATATAGGCAGAATTTCGCGATATCCGAACGACCCGACGTGCTTTTTTGCAATGTCACGTGGTGTTTATGATTCGAAATTCACTTAACAATGAGAAAAATGTTGGATATTTGTTTCGTTTAGAAAATATTTCTCGATTGTGTATTACCAAACAACATTTTTACATCGTTCTCACGACTGCTAACTCTAGAAGAAAGTATATATATACAGTATGAAGGATAAGCGCCCGTTTATGATCCACTGCGATGGCCGGATGTAATTGTGAAGCTTTTAAAGATTGATTTTGAATGGTTTGTAAGAAATAGGTGCGAAGATCCGCTGCTTCCGCTACATTTGAATTTTTGAAATTAAATTTTTATTCTTATCTTATTTACAACTAAATAATTAAATCAAAATATAATGAAAAATTGATTAATTATTATTTTTTTAAATTATCTGATTATTCTAAAATTTAAACTATAATTAAAATGAAATCATAATGAAAAATACATAGCCACAACTGTAAAAACAAATTAAAACGCGCGCATCGCGTTTAGATTTTACACTAGTCGTCTATAATTTATGCGTAAAAAGCTTTTCCTCATTCTAATTACGGTTCACATTTCATATGCGTTTCCATTTAAAATGTCACTTTTTCGATAAGAATTGACAATAACTATATATATCTTACATCGCGACACTTATACAGAGCTTTAGAAAAACTATCCTCGTAAAACGAAAAAAAAACGTGTTATAGTCGTTTCTATATTAGGTATATATATACTTCTTTACAAATTACAAACCACCAACCTGCTGCGAATACCAAACCACACCAACCCTTTACCTTAATTTCCGCCAAGTATAAGCACCCCGAAATTACTCTCACCTCACACGTGGATTATCCACGAGAGCATATACATATGGCATATCCGCGTTCACAGAACTTCCTTTTTCCATACGCGCTCGCTTACACACGCACTTATTTGCCTCGTCACTACGCGATTTTCGTGGCCAGTCACCGTGAACGCGACGAGGAGCAGCAGCACCGGTATATATATATATAGTTCTCTGACACGGTCATTGTGCAGTCGTCGTCGCCAGAGAAAACGAAAGTTCACCGCGTTATTAGAAAGCAAGCGAGCACACGCGCATATAACGCACCGTTGTATTATACTTTGCGTACGTGCTCCCGTATTGTAATATAAAAAGAAAAGAAGAGAGAAAAAAAACATAAGCGAGTTGATATGACGAGGACTTATGCGACCGGTCGTCAGATAACCATCGCGGTTTCCACGAAAATGAAAAAGTTGCAGCGAGAAATCGTCCGTTACACGAGGTGGCGTTTTATTTTTTTATTTTTGTGTATGGATGGAGAGGTTTAGTGAAAACGAGAAATGGAAATGGCGCTGGGGAGAAAATTTATGATCGTTCGTCAAAAGATTTGTTCGTGTACCTTTTAAACGATCGGTCAGTATATTGACTTTTAATCATGTACGTACATAGGCTTTCCTCTGAACATCGTATCATTCTATAATTTTAGCTCTCCACGTGCCGCGATACTTTTTACCGTGATACGATAGTTTTTTTTACCGCCGACGTACACGAGGAAAACTAGCGTGTTTTGCAATATAATACACCCGATCCAGACATGCAAATAAATTCAATCGAACTCAGCTTATATCTATAATAACCGCGGTGTAGCTGTTGATTCACATTACAACTCGCTTGTCTCTCTGCGAGCTCAGGTACATATATATACGACAGGTGCGCGCTATACTCGAGTGTATCGTACATTTATCCTATAGATGCGACCTGAATTTTCGCTCGATCATATATATGCATAATATTATCTTATCTGACGCTTGCCAAGATGGAATTTTTCGGCTACACTTTATCGTATTGGCAGATTAACCGTAATCGCGACGTTTCGAAAAAAACAAGAAAAAAAAGAGTCGATCGTTTTGAAAGCCGCGATTGTGTCGCGTGATTTCGCTTGGACGAATTTAGACGTTATTATGTTCTTTTGAGATAAGGGGCGGGTAATTCTTTTTTTTTTCAATATAGCGTGTCGGTGATTAGTCGAAGCGGAGTACAAACATTAAATATATACGAGAAGCCAATTTTACATGCCAGTATTGTTCTTTCATAATAACTGATTATTAATTTGCGAGTACAAAGTTTGAAGTTTATAAATGGTCCGAAAATTTAATTAATCGTAGAAATTTTAATGTAAACATGTCGGATATAGTGTAATCATATAGTTTTCGTTTTTAATTATGATTTATATAAAATTATAAGAAAAATGACGATGATAATAATGTCGACGTTGTTTTAAAAAACTAGGGTTTCGAACCATCAATCAATCGCCGTGAGCAAATTATTCATTTCGACTATATGTCTATACAAGCTGAAAGCTTAAAATGGTTATTGATTACTCTGCAGGCGTATATATGCAAGCATTATTATTTATTAGTTTGAATTGGGTTATCAAGTTTGTGCATAATTGCCAACGAAGAATTAGAATACGTGATTGTTCGATATCTAGAACTGGAGCTCACACTGCGTTCCGATTTTATTGAAATTGGGTATCGATAAAACGCAGTAAAATATAATCTTAATTATTATTGATTATAGAAAGAAATCAGTGTCGAATCTTTTGTATATTATTATATACTTATGTTGAAATAAAGAAAATGTAATTCTTGTATCATATTAGCAATTGTATTATTATACTGAATAAACTAATTATTTATTAATTTTCATGTTTATTTAAGTATATTATGCATAACTCAACTATATCTAGTCTTAAAATGAAGCTGTATCTTGAGTATAACAGATATGTATTATAATATAATTTGCATATCCATTATTTAAAAAAACTATAATACCGAATAAATAATAGCTCGCAAATTATCAGCGCTGAACTTCCTCATACTTTATTTATTACTTGATGACTATGTTAATTTTTATAATGCTGAATATTAATAGGATGCATATGCACATATTAAAGATTGAAATATATATATAAAAAAACTTTAAATTAAAAAGAAGTGTTGGTTCCTTATAACAAAATCTACGATATTATAGAAGTATCTTATAATTTCTCAATAATCATAGGTATATAAATTTTTTAACGTTAACTTTCCGGTAATGATTCAATTCTCATCAATAAAATCACAAAAAACCAACTGAAAATATCCATAAAATATCCGAAAATATCATAAAGTCTAAATAATTCTTGACCGAGGTATTATGAAATCACTATACATACAAAAGTCGATAAACCTACCCACATACAAAAAAATAATCAAATTTCCCAAACAACCAATAATCTAACCAACCCTCTTCTGTCTGCTTTCAGCTACCACCCAACGACCACCACCACAGCTGCTCTGAAGGTCAACCCTCGCGCACCACCACCATCCCCTTCGTCGCGTCTGCTCGCGATATCGTCTTATCGATCGCCATTCTCTCATCATTCTTACATCCCCCCCTCAAAGTTCGGCCGTTTCCGCTGAACCTCGTGCGTATCTCTCTCATACTCTCCCTTCTTCGCTAACCGGCGCGGCTGTGTATAAAAGAGCCGGGCGCACGCGCGCGCGCGCACGCGGTTGTACATACCGCATCACAATACTCACTCGCGCGGCATGAGGGGTGGCCGTCGTCTCTGAGATAGAGAAGGATTATATTGTGATATATTAGAAGAAGAAGAAGAGTGAATAAAGAACGATGTCGTTGTTCAAATCAACATGCGACGTGATCGGGTTCCTGCTGCTATCGGTGGTGGCGATCGTCGAGTCCATCGTGTTGATGCTCGTGCCGAAGAAGTACAGGATGAAGGAAGTGGCCGGTGAGATCGCTCTAGTGACAGGCGGAGGTAGTGGTTTGGGTAGGCTCATCACGATGAAGCTTGCCGAGCTTGGCGCCATCGTCGTCGTATGGGACGTCAATCCTCAAGGTGAGTGTCGTTTTTTGTTTTTTCTTTTGTCTATTATGAGGGAAACAGCTGTGGTTGGGCGACGAATTCGTTCTGGAAGTTGTGATTATTTTGATTTATTGAAATCGGATTTTTAATGTAACGTTGCGGATGTGATGGGTTTAAAAATAATTACAGTATTTTTCGTATATTAATTATATAAGAGGAAAAAGCGTAAAAAAAATAAATTAATAAAAAAGGTCATAACGAAGACCGCAAGCATAGTGTGTGACCGTAACACTGAACTACACTGGAGGTTATCAATTTGGAGCATTTCATTACAGAGAGCATTCCGAATAATCTTTGTAAAAATGGATAGAATCTTCGATTAAGAATCTCAATGCTCTATTATATGAGCGTCAATATTTTATGAAAAACAACGTCATGTATATAAATAACCAGATTCGATTACATTCGACGATCCATTAAAAAAATCAATATATACACAACAACGATAAAGATATATAATACGCACCTAACGACCGAAGATACAAGATGATCCTCGTTACTCAACTAACGTTTACCCAACACACTATCCAAACAATCCTAATCCCGTACTTATAACGCTAATCTGCTCTCATCATTGCGCAAACCATTCGACACCGCCATAAAAAAGAAACCCCGCGACGACAGAAGCAGCGGGACAAAACAACGTCGCCGCGCTCCGAGAAAATTTTCTACTATTAGCGCACCGTCGCGAATTGCGCGCGTCAATTTGCGCGTTATTCTCGCCTAATACTTATACGAAGCTGCGCTTGTCGAGGACGCGAAAAGGGATCACGATAGGAGTGTGTGTTTTTTTTAAAGAGGAAAATTCTCGCTTTGACGTGGACGAAAAATTGTACCTGATAAATAAATCATTGATATAGCATCTATTGGAATTACCTTCTTTATACCAAAACTCACGAATCTCAAATAACAATATCGATATTAAAAATTACACTGCATGTACCTTGCCTCTCCGGTTTCACATAGATATTACACGTATACGCAGAGCCCATCGTTGTACCCCCCTCTCAATCAACTATATACACGTCAGTATACTTATACCATCCAATAAACTTATACGATGTATACGGCCCGTAAACAGCGCACGAAGACGTGAAAAATTCCAGCTCCATTATAATATAGCAGCCGCGTATTATACTTCTAGTGAGTAAGCTATCCTGATTCATCCGGAACGAGGTTTGCATTCGAATAACCGGCGAATTTCCGCAGAAGAAACAAACGACAAGAGAGGAGAGCCCGAGTTCGTCTACCCATCAAGGCTCGCGATCGGCCGTGACTGAATAATATACTCGTCATGCGACCTTTGCGTACACGGAGAATCGTGAAATTAATATTAAGAGGTGGACGGGGGTACTGTACTCATCTGAGGTTTCGGGGTCGCGCCCTTGTCAACGTTTCTGATGATATCGCTTTTATTCGTGGATTGTAGTAGGTGTCGGTCAGGTGAGCTGGCAAAAGTGTTAGAGTTTAGTTTATCACTGAGAAAAAAAGTGTAGTAAAAATTATTATAAGTACTGTCTTTCGTAAAGTCACCATAGATTGTAAAAATCCAAAAGATTGACATATGTTTTATAAGAAATTTTGATAGAAGTATATAGAAAAATTTACTAGACTGTATTGTATAGTTAATACTATGTGTATTGTAAAATTTATTCTAAAGCTAGTATGGTAATTTTTTGGATCTTTACAGCCTGCGGTATAGTTTTACGAGTAATTTTTCCAAAACTTTGTTCTCAGTGGAGCGGTGGTGCCTGATGCATTTTAAGTTGAAAAATTTTATCATGTCAAATCTGATATGAAAATGGCATTAACTTTTATAAGTATATGTAAGCAATTATACTTTTTTAAATCTTTGAAATTTTCAAAACTATTATTTTCATAAATATTTTCACGTTGAATATTAACACTTTAATTGCCGCAAACATTTTACGCTGAACACTGAGTGTTGAAAATATATTTTGTTTTAAAGGCATATAATTAACTCTTGACTGTAAATAATGTACGCGTACTTTTTGCAACATTCAGTTAGACTTCTTGGAGTTCTTTAAAATAATTTAGAAACAAAAACAATTCTCGTTGTACATCACCGCGCGCATTTAAGTATCTTCTCAAAATTCAATGTACGCGGACGTGTGAAAGTGTTTTGCTATACGGACGTATGTAAAAAGAAAAAAAAAATCTTTCCGCTCAGTAGCAACACCGACTACAGTTCGTCTCGAAGCGGCATCGATAATATATGATTGATCGAAGAAAAAAAAAAGTGAAATTCCCCGCACGGGATCTGGACGGCACAAATTACGCGAGATCAGTAGACAACTATATACTATAGAAATACTGTTACGTAACGGGCGAGAAAAAAATTTTAAGAATCGAACTGACGTCAGACTGATGACTTGCGAATCGTGAATATATTTTCTCACGTAAATTAGAAAAAAACAACAAGCGTGGCTAGTGTCCATTTCACTTTCATTCCTGCTTCGAACTTTATTATTATACATACATAAACATTTCTTCGCAATAAGACATATTATTTTGATCCATCGACAACTCACTCACATGAATCTTCCGCGCTTCACTTATATACCTATATATGTACAGTATATCAGTCCGCTCTACTCATCCGTAACCACTCGATCTCAGTAGTAAATAATTCAACCTAACGACACTACGATAAAGTACTATCCCCTTTACAACAAATTACTGCGATGCAAAGTGGAATATTTTTTTCGTCTCGGCGTTTTATCAGCGGCCGATAACACGACCACCACGGCTATATAGCATCACGTGCTGGCGCGGGAACCGATCCGACGTCCGCGATAAGTGCATCGTGCGGATCGTGGCACCGTTAATTAGGTGTTTACGACATTGACACGAGGCCCGCAATTACATGCGAATTATAGCCGGTATGCGCGCGCGCGGTCAAACAGTCGTGCGCGAAACTTCGACTTTCCCGCGGTTGGAATGCGTTTATATAGTTGTTTATAGGTACTGTAACGCGAAACGAAAGTAATTGTGATTTATTCGAGTATAATTGATGTTTTTGGCTTGAATGTTATTAAGGCTGTGTATAATGTTTAGTACATTCAAATTTCTTAATTTCTGCGATCTGCTATACTCGGTTATGCAAGCCCATCATAACTGCCTTTGTTTATTTAAAATTTACATACGTATACGTGTATATGTAGTATATACACTTCGCATGAGTTTCGCATCAAATATATAAGTCTGATAATACACCTACTTTGCGACGAGATAGGGTAAGAGAAAGATATGTTACTTTCAAGTGCCTCGTCTTCAATCGAGTTTTCTTTTCGACGTGAAACGCATCGGTGGCATATTGCTCGTTTACATGTTCGCTTTAATAATCGCTGGTTATAACGCGAGTCTCGCCATTAATTGTATGAGGACAGCCAATGATACAATTATAAACATCAAAGTGCATAACCCATTTTTATTTCATATTCATAAATGCACAAAATACTTGAGCTCTGCAATGCAAAGTATTTGCGTCATTAGTTTTAGCGCGTTTCGCAATTTAAACACAGCACATACACATGTGAAATTAAACCATCAAAATTACAGCTCGAACGTGTAATATAATAAATGGCATGCCTATGTTTCCGCGCAGAAAGCAGCAAACGACGTTTCTCGCGTTCTTCCGATATACTTATTAAAATGCAATATTCTCAGGGGATATGTAGTAACTTTGGAGGAAAAAAAAATGTGCATTACAACGTAATTATAAGCCGTCGAAAAATGACTCTTATTATATCATTTCGTGCAGTTATGTCAGCCGTGCGTGTGCGTGTTGCAATGGTTAAATTTATCGAGTATAGTACACATATAGAAACGCCGACGCCGGCAAACCGTTGCAACGTAAATACAACGTCTATTTAAATTATATCACTCGCTTTCTATCGGTGTAAGATGGCAATCTTATCTTGTCTATTGCGTAATATCAAATGTCAAATTCAGTCGATTCTCAGCTATCAATCGTTTGCTCATCTCTCAACTGTTTGATATTGTTGTTTATAAAGGTTCCTAAAAAAAAGAAAATCATCAGTATACTTATAACACGAAACGTCATCTTCACAATATCAACAGAAGCGTAAACGCACAAATCAAGCTTTTTGCAATCCAACAAATTGCCCAGTCGTCTCGCATATTATATATTATCGCGCGAGCAAAAAACCAAATAACTAATAACGCCAGCCCCTCGTCAAACCGTATCTATGGCTCTATATGTATACGATAAAACTTGTATCCGTACACTCTTAACCCCTGAACTTCGGTACTCGACGACCTTGACATCGAACTTGAAAGCTCACAGCTACACCGATAAGCTCGCTTTACCTCTTTCTTCGTGTATATACACAAACATTCAGCAAAAAAAAAAGCTTGCTATCTTTTTACGATTTTGTTCCGTGATGGGTAAGTATATGAGGAATTCTACAGATTATCCACATTTAGAAGGTTCAAAATAAAAAAAATTAGGGAGCACACCTCTGTAATAAACTTTTCTCGGTATTTCCAAATACTCGGAAATGGTCTTGTGGCACGGTTTTTAAATGCAAATCCATTTTTCTTATGGGAATTTGATGTGGGAACAGTGGACGAAAAGTACTCACTAATGATTAGCCAACAGAGAAGTCTTAAAGCCAACAAATCTCCACGAAAAAGCAATTACAGATTAGAAGAGGAGAGCTTTAATTTGAGCTAAAACCGTTAAAATTGGTCGGTTCTGCGCATTCAGTTACGTGCATTTTCAAAATTGCGAAAAATTACCAAAATTTTAAGAATTACGTGGATTCTGGAAATATCGCTTATTTTTGGTCAATTTTTGCGATTTTCAAATGCACCTAACTTTACACAGGACCGATCGATTTTAACGATCTTTATAAAGCTTTATTTTAAGCTATAGCTTAAAATAAAGCTTTCATCTTTTAGTACAATCACTTGCTTGTAGAATATTCGTTGGCACCTTTAACAGCTTACTATTGGTGAATAATAAGTGACTATACTTTTCGCCCCTTTTTCCCATACCCAAAGATACATGGATTTGTGTTTAAAACCGTGTCACAAGACCATTTTAACGTGCTGGAAATTTTTTTCGTCTATTGTATGACCTAACGAGCGAGAAAAAATTTATTACAGAGGTAGTGTGGATGCTCTGTAGAATTCCTCATATAAGGTGTTCAAGCGGTTACCTCGCGGTTGCCGCGGCTCCAGCGGAATTTCAAGGAGGAGGATCATACTTACGCGGAAATGGAGTAATGCACTCATCGAGGACATTTGGTGGAAGAAGTTCAGGTTTTGTGCGAAAATTAGGTCATGGCTTCTAAGCATCCGGGATGTAACTTTTTGAAAATCGTTCAAAAGG
>UXGD01001376.1:0-35653 GCA_900474315.1 Torymus auratus
TGTCAATGTACTTGGTATATATAGCAATGTATTTTATAATAAAGAATCTTTAAATTTAATAATAATGAATATTTTGCAATTATAATAAATCCTAATAATATTAATTTTAATGATCGTCTACAAATTATTTTAATTCAGGCCTTTTCCCGGCCTGTTATGGCCATTATATTTTTCAATAGCTGGTCAGGGCTATAACTTCAGGCATACCTGTATCGGACCTGAATTGTTCTTAATTTTTTGCCTTGAGTGCCGTGTCTCTACAGGGCCTGCGTAGAGCCTCGTCACATGCCTACTCTGGGCCTGTTAAGGTGCCAGTGCAGGCTCTGTCTAAGATCTTCAGGCACCAGAACAAGACCTGATTCCACCCATAACTAGCTTTCTACTCGGGCTAGAAAATGGAAATGACGCGTGCTATGTGTGCGTGTTGTTTACTTACTTTTGTTTTTCAAATGTGAAACGAACTTTGTAAGTATGTGTAAGTATAATAATTATAAATGTTGGCATTGAACATTTTTCGAAGGTATCAATAAATGAAGTTTGAGGAAGCTAAATGTCAATGAATTGGCAGAGGATTTTTTGCATTTCTTACAAATCTAGATCAATTTAACGCACATTGTTTTATGACAAATATTAAACAGAACGCTGAAGTCAGCAAAATAAAACAACGAATAATCAGTTATGTTCGTAAGTACGTATATGATTTAAGCGAGGGTAATTAGTTTCAAGAACAAATGTTAAAAGCTATGCTTAAAGCCTGTATTTTTATCGTACATCTACTCTTCTCTGTATTTCGAGCGGTCGTATTACGAGATAACGTCTGCAATGAGCATTAATTACACCGACCGGTGGAATTTTAATTAGCAAAGAGCGCGCCCCGCTACACTCGCAACGCGAATGATTTTGTTATGAAAAGCTAGAAGAGGAAATGGCAGTCACCCGTTCTTTAGAAACTCTTCCACGCCCGAGCAGTGGAAATATCTGGGTTTAGTAAGACAAAGGCGGCCGTCTGCGCGGCGCAGATTATTTTTATCATGACCCCTTGGGGGGCTTACCAAACAAAAAGGCCCTTCGTTCGCCTAACATTATCGTCCCATTAATTTCGCAAGCCTACTACTCTAATTTCCAAGACGAATAATAATTCCCCGATTCCAAACGTACTACTCTACGCACGTTTTCGAGAAAAAAGAGCTCTGCTCCACTTTCGCAACAAAACCAAGCGAAGGCACTACAGACCCTCCCATTTATGAGGAATGAGGAACGCGAAATTAGCACGCGAGCCCACACCGCGTCCTTGTAAACTCAGGCTTATCCACGAGCGCCCGGTTCGCGTAAATTCAGCGAAAAATCCCTTCGACGATATTATACATAGACCCTGTCTAAAAGCACACGCGGAATATATTAATGTTCCACAACGCGAGCGATACGCATCGCCGTTTGCGTTTTGACGCTCCGAAAGCCCATCGGGTTAGAAAAAAAAAGCATAAGGGGAAAAAAAATCGATCCTACACCAGCGCGGGCGCGTGCCACTGCTCTTTGTTTAGCACCGGAATCGCGTGATTTTTGCCCGTGCCGCGTCGGATACGCGAGAATTGAAAAAAACGGCCGCAACCTTCGCTGATGCGCGGCGCTAATGAACTTTTTCGAAAATTATCGCGGGCGCGTGCTGCTACTGCTGCCAGTGCGTTATCTTAATTGGTGCTCGCGCGATTTTACACTGCAATGCGGTGGTTTTTTATTCGAGGATGTGTGCAGGTACTACCGCATCGTCGGATAGGAGTGGGCGGCTCGCGTTACTACCGGCGAGGTAGTATCACCTTTCGCTCGGCGAAATGACTTTCGACCTATCAAGATGCCCTTTGCGTGTGTATGCCTTTTTTTTCAATAACTCGCGGTATCGGTTTTATCGATAATCTCAGATAGCTATGTAGTTTCTGTAATTCCAGTGTTTAGCTATTGATTCAACGACAACCGATAATTCGCAACGGCTGTTCGTTATTAATTTTCTAAAAATACAAGACTAATCAAATAAAGAGTCGACTTGACAAAAACATCACTATCGTTTATACAGATGACTTTCTTAACCACTCGTCCGTTTACAGCAGCAGTAACAATGCTGCACACAATCCATTAAACGCGATTGTACTCATTTCTCGCGCCTCACCTTCTCCTCTTTCAATTTCGCCCTTGCACCGCGATGAACCGTTCCGTCTCATTTTGTTCACCCTTCCTTCCTTCTAGTTCTTCTTCTTCTCCTACTTTCAATTAGCCGCAAGTGCAGCAGCTTCTCCCACGCGATTACCGCAACGAGGTGACGTGGTGCGGTCGCGTTTCCTCAACTGTTATTAGCCTCGAACTTTTTATACCGCGTTTACACAATGGACCGCGCGCCGCTGATAAACTCCGCTGAATTCTAACGAAACGGTAAATGTAAGGAGAAGGGGGCAAATGTTAGTGATAATGTGAGGAGCTGGAGATAGCGTGCGGAGGTAATTACGGTTGATGATATTCCGCGAAAGGCGCGCGGGCAGGTTGCCGGTAATGGTTGTTGGAGTTTCCAGCGAGTCTTTCAAGGAGCTTGTAATGCATTCTTCGGAGCTGTATGTTGGCTGTGTAAGTTTTGTCGGATTTCTTTGTGATCGAGGAAAGTTCTTTTAAAGGAGGAGTCTTAAACCATTAAGCGCGAAAAAGTTTTATTTAGTTGTCGTAATGGGGTACGGGCTGTTCAAATGTGAACGTAACTTTGCAACTATTGAGAAATGCTAACGGAATTTAAAGTCGATATGTAAAGGATATTATTACTATTTTCACATCATTAAAAATAATAATAGTACTTATTCATAATTGTAGCATAATGCGTTCCTTATACTGTAACAATTTCGTAATTCATATTCTGTAACAATAAGCCATTACTTGATAGCATACAATTATTTCGTGAACCCTTCCTATCCCGTTTCCTTTTCATATTCACAAAAATTACCTCACGTTTTGAAAAGTTGAGTAACCTAAAGAAACACACAAAGAGTGTAACTTCAATTCTGCTACGAAGATTCTTAAAAAAAAAGAGCCAACTCAGTTGCACAGTGCAGCGAGTTTTGGGCAACAAAAAAACAGATGCAGCGATACAAAAGCAGACACATAAAAGGCAACGTCAAGGAAGCCATGTTAACGACGAAAAATCTGGGAGGAAAGGGAAGAAGAAAAAAATGCGATTCTTTGACGAAATAATAAGAAACCCAGGTGTGTGTGTGTGTGGGAGCGTTGGTGTGCCTTTCGCCTCCGCAACCGATAGCTCAACTCTTTCTAACGAACGGAGAAAAACTCTTTGTGCGCTTCTGCTTCCCTTTGCTCCACGGGGAGGTTTGTCGCTGTAAAAAGCGCGCGTTCGCGGGGCCTTTGAAAATTCGCGTTGTAATCAGAGAGACAGCTGCCGCGCTCGAGCAGAGCAAGGTAGAGGCAACTTTTGTTTGCGCTGGAGTAATGTATAATTATTCCGTTTGTGTTTCCGGGGGTTTCGAATGTAAGGAGATGACAAGAGAGAAGGGTGGTTGCTTTTTTGTTTGCTTTTTGAAAAATGAGAAAAGACTTTTTCGAGAGATCGTTGACGAGGAATGCTATATTGTCGCGAAGCGCTACCTTTTCAAGGAACGGTGCGTTGTGAAGACACATTTGAAATAAGCGGGATTTTTTTAATCTCGTTTGAGATCATATTGAGTTTGTATTCTTAATTAGCCTAAAAGTGGCAAACCAAAGTATTGCTACAGTTCGCAGGAAAATATGATAAAGTGTTATTTATAGCAGACATTTCAATCGATTAAATTATGAACCAAATGGCTTTCAAACACGAAAACAACTCATCGTTCCGAACTTCTGTATTAACAATACAAGCAAATTGCACATATCTCTCAGTTCAACCTAAACCTCCATTCAGAAATAAGAATGCACTATGAACGATCGACCATTTCATAAATAAACATTATCCTTTCACCCCAAAACCTCACCCACTTTTCCACCCCTCTCTTCATTCTCACAACTCAGCTGCAGCCTCGCGGCCTGCCCATTTCGGCCGCCTCTCGCCAACTTCTCCTCCGCCACGAAGAAAGGACATAACCATGTACACCACACACTTCCCAAAAGCAAGACAGCGCGGTATAATACATCGCAAGCGAATAAAGCTCACTTCACCGCCTTTGTGCAACGGGAGCGAACGCGTAGCTTTAAGCCACGCACACACACACACAAGAACCGGACACAATTACGAGTTAGTTGGCCCCCGCAAGTTTCCCTTTCGCTTTGTTCCCGACGGGTGGTCGGCTAACCTGCGTGCCGAACTTTGCTTTTGATTCGATTTGCGTGCCAGCCTGGAAGCGTCATCTTCCCACGTGTGCGGAACAGTGACGAAGGGATAAGTTTCCAGTGGGAGGAGGGTTGATTGGACGGGATGTAGACGTCTCGAATGAAAAGGCAGAGGTGAGTGTTTAAAGATTTTAATAAAATACGTTTTTGCATGAAGTAGAAACTTTTATATTTTAAATCTGTCCATTATTGTTATGGAGCACTTCCCTAATTAAAGATATATTATGTATCAGCTATAATCCAAAATCAACCGACTAATAATCATCCTTTCTCCGGAACTCCAATCCAAAATCCTACCAAACTCTCTCTCACACTCATAGTTTGAATTCCGCATCCATCAAACTAATCGAAAATCCCATTCCCATGTACTTCCCGCGCACTGGCCCGCAAGAGACAAATGCACAACCCACGGGATTAATTAACGTAATTTTCCCGAGGACGCGAGCACACTCCCATCAGGCCGCTACGCGCGGAAAATTGTCGAGACGAACGCTGCTGTTGCTACTGCTGCTGCTGCTGTTGCGCTGAGCATCAGAGGTCACGCAATGGAGTATTGGGATTGAAACTGCCCGGGGAGTCCTTTGACGGAGAGTATATGGTGCAATTATTTTCTCGCTGCGCATGCGCAGCGGAGTATTTTTAGCTCTCGTGAGGACTGTCGATGCGCTTCTCGACCTCTGCGGGGTAATGCGCTTCGGAGAATTGGTAATCGGGCGGCTTAGTTTTGTCTGCGGTCGGTGAAGTCGAATGAAGATTGAAAAATGGATTGTTTCTGTCGTTGAATGTGTAGAAGAGAAAGAAGCAAGGGAATAGGGCAATGCGGTTTGGTATTTCGAAAATATTGACTGTCGTTGTCGTTGCCGTGGATAATCAATTCAAAATTTTATGAGGCTCTTTTTTAATTACTTTATGGGAGGCATTTTTTAATGGTTCTATTAGTACTAACACGACGATATATTGCTTTTAATTTTCCTGTTTGATCATGCAATTATTACAACTTATTTTCTCTAATCAAAATATTTAGTTTTCCAAGAATACTACACCAATCATCCCGATACTTCCTAAAAATCTCGGCCGGGTTCCCCTCAAAATACTAATTACACAAATCAATTACTCGTCCGTAGTGCAAAGTTAAATGGCAACTGGGTCCAGAGTGTACCAAACGCAATGCTGCATGCAAATTGGCGCAATTACGCGCTGCAAACGCCGGTAACGAGCGAGTAAACAGACGCACACGTACACACGCGCCGGAGACACGGAAGACCTTTATAGCAAACAATGCTGACGGCTACCTACTAAAATATTCGAGGACAGGAATCGCGAAAGGAAGATAACTGCAGTGTTGATGCCGGTGGATCTATAAATTCAAAAAGTTTGTTTGAAACATGAAGTAGATAATTTTTCGTGATTTTATAGGATGCTTCATTTCTCTCTTCGAATAAAAATATCTTCGAGTAAAGACGTCAGAAGGACGAAAAATATTGGAAAAATCTTCGCTCGTTTCACCGAATCTTCGTTCGAGCATTTGCAAAGAAAAATTGTCCTTGTAATCAAGCCTTTTCAATAAACCGGATTACCTCGATAAAACGACAAAGACTCCCATTTCTCATTCTCCCTTTCATCCATCCATCGCTAAAAGCGCAAACTACTTCCACCTTGTCGAATCAGCACGGCACACATCCTCGCGCACAGTCGTCGCTATCGTGATCATCCCATCAGTCCAGCCGTCGTCGGCGCATTATTATAACTCTCGAAGTGTGCGATTAAATTAAGACGAATTACGACGCATCAACGGGCAGCTCGATAAAATCGAGCCCTCCACTCTCTCTTGCTCTCTCTCTCTCACTCTCTACGTTCGCCTCGTTAAGAGGCAAAGTTCTTCGTCCGGTATATATACTCTTCGGCCGCAGTGCACGTGTAAGCGCACGAGGCGACGATAAAAAGCTCCGTAATGAATCGCTCTCATTAAAGAAGAGAGTACGCTGGAGAGAAAGAGAAAGAGAGAGAGAGAGAAGATGGGTGGGGAGAAAGATGGATGGGGAGGATCGCGCGCGGGAGAGCTGCAAAGCGTACATCGCGAAAGCAGTCTTTAGATTTTTACGTTTTTTCTCTTCCTCAATCTTCTCTCTCTCTCTCTCTCTCTCTTGCTCTAGCGCCAAAATTTCGCCGCTGAAATATGCCCGCTCGGCAACGATGATTAAGGCCGTTTTTCAAGATTACAAGCGCGCGAGAGAGATAGTGATCTTTTGTGCAATTTTAGATTCGTCATTACGCGTGGGGTTAATGGTTTCGAAATTAATGACGGCAGCGCATTATTCCCTTTTTATAATATATAATCCATCTGGGAATTTCCTTAAAAGTCGTAAAAACATAATCCCCGTTTTATAACTCCGGCCCGGCGAAGGAGGGGCTTCTTCTTCTTCTTCTCCTCCTTCAACCCACGCTCGTATATTTTCTATCGCGTGCCTTCGAACTATATAAATTCGCCTGGGGTGAGCTTGAAGGCAGTGATTTCGAGCTTACAGAACTACGCGCGCGAGCATCGAAGTTTATAAATCGAGACAATAATCACTGATTAGTCGTCGGCGTTTTGCCGTGTTTAGATTTACGTCATCATCACGCGCAACTTCCACTGCGAAACGATGAACGTCGATGTGTATATATTGAGAGGGATCGTATGAAACGGGAGCACGCGAAGCGCTTGGTTGGTTCTCTCGGATCAATGGAATGCCAGCGGAGAGAGTCTGGAAGAAAGACAATGGGGACTCGGGTAACGTTGTTCGGAATCGGTCGTCGAGAATGCCGTGGGATAAGTTTTAAAATAGGGATACGGTATAGTCGTTGTTAGTGTAAAATATGAATAATATTCTTCTTACCAGTGGCTAATCAGAGTAAGGATTTTTACTTCTGCCTACCTGTACTATTTGACGATAAAAGCTATGAAAAAATGTACCTCAATACTTAAAACTATTGTACACAGGAATTTGACAAAACAGTTTCTTTCGAGAGTCTAATTCAATTAACACGTTGAAAAGTAATATGAATATTGCTCAAAAAATGTTCTCTTCGAAATATTCAATGCAAAGCTACCTACAGAGAGTTCATAAACCGTGCACCTCTTAAAACCCCATATATTTTTATCAGGTATAAACTAGTACTACCACTCGGAGGCATACAGAACTAGAAAGCGAAAGTGATGAGGTACCTCTCTCTCCCTCTCGCTTCTTAAATTATCCCTTAAATTTTGCACGAGCCAGTCTCGTACGCGAGCTCTGGGGGTTTACTGCCGGGGAACATGGGGGCCTCTTTAAAGCGTTATTAGACGAATTTCTCGGGATGCGCGTAAATTGAATTTCCCGCGCGAGAGCGCAAAATTGCCAGCTACGCTCGGCTATAGTATACACACGTTCGCTGTGTGCAAGGCAATTTGCAAGAGCACGGCACAGTTCGCGAAACTCTTACGCGAATGACGCTTTGATCTGTCGAGAAATGCCGCCCACTCCTGGCTGGGTATTATTGCGAGTGGCGTGTGTTTTATGCTGGGGTGAGGGATTTTCCGGACGATGGAGCTTGAATGGCGATGGTGCAGTATTTCGGAGGAAGAGTTTTGACGTGGTATAGTGCTGATTTAGTAGTAGTGTTCGTATAGTACGAAATAACTGTCGCGACGTCACACAGCGTTAAACGGCATTACACGTTGATGAATTAACTTTCGTTTAATACCTTTTACACGGTACATTTGATAATTTCCATTTACCACGTAATTGTGTGACAATTCATTACAATAATTACTACCTTATCCCTGCGCGTATTATGAGCAATTTTCGAGAAAATTTGAGCAGAGAGAGAAAGAGAGAGAACAGTTAACGATCAATGGCTACCACTTGCAAGAACGTGCGTTGTTACCCCCGGCAGCATCGCCAACAGCTCGGCGGATATTGGAGCCGGCGATTAGAGCAAAGGGCGTTATTGCGCTACATAATACACTCCTCTCCGCCGATCGAGGATACAACTGCACGCTGGTGAAGGAGTAGAAGGAGGAGGAGTAAACAGCCTTAGCACAGCTCAATTTGGCCCGTGCTTGCCTGCGCACACACATGCGCTCACAATCGTTTGTAGATATTGAACCATATGAAACGCGACGCCAATATATTGCCCCCTAACGAGATTCTCACCCTGTATTATCGTTCGTTAAACCGAACTGAATTTTGGGTGAGAATGCTGGTATGGAGGTAAGAGGTGGGACTGGGTTGGTAACGATCTTGTAGCAGATTCTCATTGGATCCCTATATTAGATTCAATTTCGACATAGGTAGTGAGAATATGACTGCCTACGATTATTTGACTCGGTAAAGTAATTTAATAATTCGGTGTATAATTGCTCATGCTGATTATTCCGCTAGATTGCCTATATTTCTAACCATAACTCCATATCGCGTTCCTCATTTTTCATTAATTTATTATAAACTCCGCTCATCTCTTATTTTTTTTTCATATAACCTATCTTCCACTATACATTCAACCTTGTACAGATGAACTTCCATTATTTGCACCAGATACCAGCTTCATCCCCGAACGACATGACGCACGAGCTTACACACCCATCATAGCTAACAGTGTTCCAGCATCTTTGGCAACACGAACTCCGCAGCAGCGGAACACAACGACGCCGTGGTGGGAATTGTACTACAAACCGGAAATATAATCGTGGAGACGTTGACAGCGCCGGTGGGACGAGGTGCGCGCGCTGTCCCTCCCACTCCTCCTTTGTCCGGAAGGTTATGACAGCCGAGACAAGGAAATGGACGGAGGAAGAGGAAACAAGTCGGCGTGTAGTTAGGTAGCAAGCAGTAGTGCCCATGCTAGTTCCAAACCCATCAGCCTTTATATTGTTAGCTGGATGGAGATTGCGAGATGAAGACGACCTCGTATAGCAGAACGTGTCCTAGGAGATGTCGGTCGAAGGTGTTGTTGAAGGATTCATCGAATTTTCTCAGAAGTTTTGAGGTTATGATCATGTTTTGCAGTGCTAATTGATTGAATAAACTGGATTGCAGTTTTAAAAGGCCTGGAGTGCTCCTCTATATCGCTTTTATCGTTTATCGAAGTAGCAGTAGTTTTCCCTTCGTAGCTTTTTAATTTTTTAAGTAGCAGTAATACATTTCTCCAAGAAATACTTCGCAAACTTTTTAATGACCTGAAAAAACTTAAATATTTTTTAATTAAACTTGGCAGAAGTCGTCGTCGTCGTCTCCGCTACCCTTGAGAAACTCCGAGCGGAAAGTCGATAATATTGAAAGTATTTCATCCGATTACGCGGTGCAGCCGCTTTGACGATTGCCGAACAGTGCGCGCAATTCAATTTGACCTTACTTTCAGTCTGGTGATCGCCCCCTTACGCGACATTAATGCCTTTTGACGGTCGATGATTAAAACTTTTTAATTCGCGGAGCGGGAGAAAGAGAAAGAGAGAGAGAGAGAGAGAGAGAGAGAGAGAGAGAGAGAGACGCGCGAGAGCGGTATAAAGAGCTTACTTCGCAGAAGAAGTCTGAAAAATCGGTATAGAAAGAGCAGGGGGCGAAGGGGGAGAGGGAGGCGAAAAAGCTGACGAAAAATTAGGGTACTTCAAGTACATGGCACGCAGTAAAGTGGAAAAATTCGAGCCAGAGCCGCGCACGAGCACACGGCCTCCTTTCGAATCGCGGAACAATTTCCCGCGGAAGCTTCACCCCTTTTACCCTTCTTCTCTGCGTACAATTGAAACAAAAAAGGTTAACACCTCGGGTCAGAAAAACAGGCAGCATGCTTTTTATCTTGGCTGCAGTTTAATGTATTCTAATTTAGAATGGTCGAAGTTTATATTATGAGACTGCATAATTCAGAGTTTGCGAATGATACATTGGTTTACAGAAGCTAGGAGTATGTATGGAATGGAAGATGTGGAATTTTGCTCATTAAGTATCAACAGTAATTAAAAAAGCAATTCATTCTAATTAAAAGTTGCAACGTCTCATACGCGCCGTGTTATAATATACTGCAGCAAGATTAATGGGATATGACTTTATACTTCCAAGTTTACTTGTATACACAATCTGCTATACATTGATTACTGTTGTGGCAAGATTGGTAGAATTAGTTTAACTTTGAATTCACGCGTAGTTGAGAACTCTAGCTATTGAAGCTTTCATAGAACTTGTATTTATATGAAATAAGATTTTAAAGTGATGATTCCGAATGTCTTTGTGAGGTTAATGCTTTTTATACTAAAGAATTAATTTTTGAGTAGTTTACATTGCGGTTTACACCTATTGATCTAATTGTTGTCTGAAGTTATTGTAATAACATTGATAACTTAGATTCAAATGTGAACTGAAGGATTATCCCAGAGAACGTCTAATCTAATGACAGATTCCTAATGGACTATTAAAGAAAACTTCCTTTTGCTCCAGTAAACAACATCTTAATCCAAATTCGTAGATAACTCAGATAATTAATAGACATCAAAAAGTACAACAATAAATACAAAAATTCAGATAATTACGCACCAGCTTACAGACTTTTACGTCACCGTGAGCACAACTTTCCGCCAGTACCCCTCGAAAAAAATCTCAAAACTTCACGCATTATAAATTCCCGTCATCCCTGTAGCCAATTGTGAAACGCCAATTGACGGGCCTGCAAATAGTTTTCCCGTCGGCTTGGACAAAATAATTGACCGATCGCGCAACGAAAAGTTGCGCGAGGCTTTAACATTAAGTAGCCCTAACGAACTGCTCGCGCAGGGATTATGATCGCGGCGTGGCACTTGCGCGCCTTGTAAATCTGTTAGCTCGCCCCCTTCTGTTGTGCAGGGGGCGATGAATAGACGCTATCGATGGTAGTGGTAGCTGTCGTTGTGGTAGTGCTGCTGCTAGCCTAGTTTGTAGGGTGACCGATTTATCGGCGTGCCAGATTTACGTCAGGTACACGACAATTAAATTTTTTGTTTATGGTTTAATTTACCTTGTTACTCATTCTAGTTTATTTTTTTATGACTCTTTCTACTTTATTTATCCTTATCTGATCAGTGACTTATGATAGAATTCTGGAAGGGTTTGCAGTGGCAATTTCAATGTTTATTTTGTCATAATATAAATCATAAAATCCTCTAACTCTCTGCGAAATGAAGAATTATTTGCGATCTATTTTTATTAATTTTGTGCGATGGTATAGCTTGTACTAGCCATGAGATTATTTTTAAATATCAATTTATGTAAAGAGCTTTTACCTGTTGAATGTGTTCTGAATAAATAAATATAATCTTGGTATTTCCAAAAAATATCAAATTATTTGTTTTTGTTTTTTGCATTTAATATATGAAATTGAAAAGTTATTTTCATAAAATATTTCTTTTTATCCATTATACTGCAGCTTACTTTAATGCGCGATTTCAATAAAAAATGTGAAAATTATATTTCCATGAATAATATTTTTATTGTATGTAGATGATAATATTTAGTAGTGTATAATATTCAAAATTTTATATAAAACATCGGTTAAATTATATCGAAAAATATAAAAACAAAGAGCAAAGCAAAAATAAACAGATTCAACCACCCACTTCAGGTAACAATCCGCCCATGTCCCTCTTACTTCGCTTGCTCTCAACAACCAAATACTCGCGTCAGCTTGTCCCTCCACCGCATCGAAAGAAAAAGTATAGCCAAGATCACGCGATGCTCGTTGTCACGAGCGCAGTTACCACTCGCGTCCATTTGTGCCAGGACGAGCGACGAGACGCTAATCTTCTAATCCAAGCCGTCGTCCCCCCACTCTACACCTGCTTCAAGAGTCTTCGGGTTTACTCTACTTCACCAGCGCGTACTGCAATTCAATTAACGGAAATGCATTCCCCCGCGGTACCGCAGCTGCGACTGACGTTTCCATTCGATGGCTTTTTTTCCCGCTCTTTGCACTCGTCGCGGTCTTTTTGCACGTAGTGGTGTATTTCCACAGTTTTGCAGAGCTCCATGTGTATATAGATGGTTTGAAAGAATTTTTGGCAAGTGTATGTGTAGGAGAGGATGGGGACAGTGTGGTCGACAATTTTTCGATTTTTACAAATTATTGGTAATATTTTACGGATGAAACGATTTTTGGCAATTTTCGAAGACAGAAGAGCAAAACAATTTTAAGATTTAATTGTGCTTTTTGGTAGCGTGCCCAGGCTAACGATATAGTGTCAATTAGATGAAATATGTGATAAGGCTGGAAGGTGAAATGTAGAAGACAAATTGTTGGTTTTATGGATTTTCGCGAAGTGAAATTCAGAATAATACTTAGATAGTATAATGTTATTTGGAGTTCTGAATATTAAATTCGAACATTGCGAAATATACGAAGCATATTTGACAAGCATTGTTAGAATATTAAAACTTATCTGAATATGCATTAGCAAAATGTAATGGAATTACTAAGTTTTGATGTAATAACGTAAAAGACTTCCATAGTTCTACATCCGTGTGGTTTGTACGCATTAGACTACACTAAAATATACACCTACACAATTTATCATAACATACCTTATAAATCATAGAAGATACTTTGTAAACTATAGTTTTTAAATAGTCCTACCATGTCCTTTAACAGAAAATTAACTCAATTTCAGTTTATCTTCATACACTATAAGTACTTCACATGCATGCGTCTAAGATTCGAACCTCCGTCCTCGTAATTTTTACGGCGCACTAACTCTGTATTGCGGGACATCAAAGCCAACCGATAACACAAGACGCGTTATATGGACCCTTCCAAAGGAGGTTAACAGTTATCCTCTATCTCGTTCCTACTGAACGTTTGCAATTTTAATACAAAAAAGCACACACATATCAGCTTCAAAACCTCAAGAATTTCTCGGATAAGACGCGTGCCATAAATTTACAATCAATCGAGCCGTTTCCTTAGCACTGTATAATGCGGAGCCATTCAATAATTCTTCCGGATAGCCCATAATTCTTCCCAAGTGCCCGATAGGTATAAGGAATGGTCCTTTAAAGTTCGATAACTCTATTGGTTCTTCTGCGTTTCTTCTCGACCGCTTATGGTAGAAGAATGCCGCATTATCATGCTAAATCATGCATGATCTCAAAATTCGATCCTTTATCATCCATTAACAATCCCCTGCCCTCCTTCTTGACCACTAACCATCCCATTATCTCTCTGAATTATGCACAATTTTATATGCACAAACCTCTCATTATTCCGCCAGCAAACATCCCCGATAGCATCTAATTACTCCCAATCCAACTTTTCCCCGACAAACAAGAAACAAACACACTCGGCGCGCGTTCCAGAAATTAATCGAACCGCACTCGTGGAGCCGCCGTCAATTTTCCGGGGGGCCAATTCCGCGCGCCGGCACTTATTGCCAACGTTCTCTGCCCCCCCGAGTGCGCGCCCGCGCGGCAAATCAGCAGCATGCAACAACTCTCCACGCGAGATCAATTTCTCCGGGCGCACGAGGAGGCCATTATCCGCGGGGAAGGGAGGAGGGAAAGCGACTAGCGCACAAATCTCTCTTCCCCCTTCACGATATAGACTCATGACCATTTGCTTATATAGTTAATGCGTGTTTCGTCAAAACTCCGTTTCGAGGTGGACATACGTATAACATACGCGGATGGATGTTATTGATGCTTGTTGAACAATTGTGTCTGTGCGAGGTGTCATTTTACTATGTGGGTAAGGAAGAGAAATTTTTGCTTGAAAAAAAAAGAAATATCGAGTTTATATAGTTGTGAAAGTAAAAATCGATTATAATCAATGTGTGGGACGTATTGAATTGCAGGTAAGCCGATATATTTTAGAAGTGGATATTCTCTTGCAAAAAACCATTTTCCATTTCGAGTTTTCAAAACTTTAATCAAAAGAATGACGTTTCAGCGTTGAATTTTTCCTAGAGATAAAAGCAATTCATGTTACCGCAATGCAGGGCGTAAAAGTTTTTGAAAAGTATCCGTCATAAGTAACACGGAGTTAAAAATATCTAGTCGTATCAAGTTTATAAAATAATGTAGCGCATATATCTTGGGATGCATCAACCTGCATTACCGTGACAGATAATACAGGTAGATGCATTCCACGTATAATATGACGCTGTCTAACTAGATTTGATATGCATCAACCTACAGTGTATGCAGATAAAGTGCTCGTTTTATCTGATGGAACTTTGATCGATTCTCCAATTCCTTGCGTTTAATCATTCATAAAGATTAGACGTTCAATCTATCAGCTATATGCTCTGTACCTATGATACCTTTTGTTTAAAAGAACATTTTTATTAATATAAGCAATTTTAAATTAGCAATAATAAATTTTTAAGTCTTTTCTAGACGTTTCATAAATTATTTATTATGTAAAAGTATAAGAGAATTAAAAAGTAAATAAGCTAGCGCCATTCATACTTTCACTACGGATCTCTATAAATTAATTTCTTACTAACAGTTTTCATTTATTGATTTGTAAGCTATCTCCTTTAAACTTCATAACTTTGTTTAGAATCTAACAAAAATCTAACAAAAACAATCGATCCCTCGACCTGCCTTACTTCAACTTCATCACCTTCACCATCAACACACCTACCTCCACTGATATTTTATTTATAAGCATGTCGACTTGCCAAATGAAAATCTCGCAACCAACCGACCCACCAACCGCTTGCGAAATTTCCTCGTCCGCCTCGCGTTGCGGTCAATGGATCCTTTCCGGCGCGCGGATTTTTCGCAGCGTCACCGCGACATATTGAAGTCTCCGCACGGTATAATAGCCTTCCGCTACACTGCGACTTCCTTTCGAGCCGCGCTGCGGGATTTATGTAATTCGATCCGAATGCGCGCACACGCTTGCGTAGCTTTCAAAGATCAGACGTATATGTACACCTATACCTACCTATATATGGATCTTCGCTATTGCTCTCCTAATGCAATAAGATCAAATGTATTGGCTTTTGTAGAGTGGGGCGGAGCGCGCTGAAAAGATCCCATCTATACCGCGAATTTGAATATTCCCGCAGCTTTTCCATTAAGTGCGAGAGAGCGAACGAGCGACACTTAGCGCATTGTAGTTCGTGTATCGCGAGCGAGAGAAGAGAGAGTATTGATATTCCGCTGCGCGACCGCGTGATCGAGCCGTAAACGCAGCGCGGAGAGAGAGGAAGGAAGAGAAATTGGTACGGTTTGAAAGGTTTTAAATTAATGTTTGTCGTGGTTAATGGAGAAAAATGCGCGCAGAGCAGCTCTTTCGAATGGAAATGCGCGTGCGTTATTTATCAATGCACTGGGAGAAAGAGAAGTGGAGAATTGTATGTTTCGCTCTTAATCAAGAGTCTTTATAAGAGTTAACATTCGAGTAGCTTTACTATCAAAAGATAAAATATCCGATAATATATAAGATGAAAATTCTTGACAGATATAACAATCTTCGTACTATACACTGACATTATTAACGTTTGCATCGCAATTTATTCTGCATGTCCTGTAAATGTTGTCAGTGCGTCTGCAGGAAAATGGACTACCCGTCAACAATTTTTCCTCCGACGAACAACCCCGACGCTTACTACGAAACCCGACAATCTCCCGAGAAAAAAAATTTAACCGCCTAACGTCACAGATATATAGGAAAAGCTTTCAAATTAGTACTAAAACAATTGCTTTGCATCCCAAAACGCATTAACCTTTAATTTGCAAACTCGATGGCACGACAGGGACGGGACGGAGGTGTATCTCGTGTCATTCTCGAGTTGAAAACAACTTAATTTCATTATAAACTTTTTTCATCTCTCTCTCCCTCTCTCTCTTCTCAAACGTCCCGCCATACAGCGAGTTCGCGCGCGCGCGGAAGAAGCAGCCGTTTAAAACTTACCGAACTATAACGTCCCATTCGGGAGGGAGAGAGAAAGAGCGCGAGGCAGAGCGAAACCGTATTATGCGTAATAACTTCTGAGTCCTTCTCGACGTGCACTCGTCTACTATACACTCAACCACGGAGAGAACAAGAAAGCAATCTAAACTAAAAACTCCAGTACAAGTTAATAAGCTCATCTCCCAGTTCACATATATACACCCACTATAGAACGCACAATATGCGATTACTATTAAAAAAAAAAGAAAAAAAAAGAAGTGGATCGACGCGACGCTTTTTTGCTCTAAACAAGACAAATTGCCCGGCGCAGGCGCGTATCATTACCGTAATTCCTCTCTCCCGCTGGTCTCGCAAAAACACGCATAGTGTCGGCTAAAAAGATATACAACAACGGTGGTGGCGGCGGTGGTGGTGGCTGCAACAGGATGTTCGCCCGGGCGAAAAGTCGATAATTCATTATTCCCGGCCGCGGCGTTGCCTCTACGCGCGTCCTTTACACTGGCACACATACATATACGTGTGTCTACAAAGGCGACCGTCGCCGCGCGTTTAGTGAAAATAATCCACGCGAGCGTACAAAGGATTCCCACCTGCCGAGTTTTTTCTGCCTCTCTCGAGTAAAAGATTCTTCTTTTTTTCGCGCAGAGTGTAATCGCGATCGAGCGCGCGGGCAACAGTCGAAAAGCCTCCAGTAATTGGGACGCGGTGCTCTGGTGTGTATTATGCGCGAGGAGTAGGTATAGTCTCCGACCCCGTGTTCGATCGATCGCAGTTGTTCAAGTATAAATCGTTGTTTGGATTGCGCGCGTATGTGTGAGTCGGTTGAAAAGGGGGAAGTCGATAGTGCCTGCGGGCGAGTGAAAGTATTGGGAAAAGTTTGTATTTTTTTAAAGGAATGAAAGAGCAGGTTATTTTCTCTCTCTCTTTCTCTCTCGCTCTCGATCCCTCGTTCAAGCGTAGGTTCGTTCGTTTTTGTAGGGGAAAAGTTGCAGTTGAATCGGCAGTTTGTAAGCATTCACGCGCGTATGCTGTGCTAGCGAGTAGTTTCTGATAGCTGCTGCTGCTGCTGCTTCCGAAAAGCGAGATTCGAGCTTTGGTCCGTCTGTTAAATGTTGACCCTTTTTGTGAGTTTGTCGAGGAAAACTGAATTCACTTGTCGTATGGAATATCTGATATTGGGTATCTCTCGTTCGTTGTTAATAGGATTCGGAAAATTATGAAAAAATATTGGTTAAAAATATATAACTTAAGATAAAATGCATTTATATAGGAGCTGTATTGTGTTAGACACGTTTGGAATTGTAAATGTTTTATTTTCTATTTTAGAGTCAAATTTTAATAAACCATTTTGGTCAGCATTTTAATTTTCGAGACTATCTTAAGTTGAGCAACTTTTCAATTAAGGTAGTTTAATTACGACCTGCAGTTTCGCGCGGTTTTAGCCTGCCGGTAACTAATAGCGAAATTGATTTCAACTCGTTCAAATGAGCGTGATTAACTGAATTCATTATTTATCTTACATAGACTAATTAAAACTATATATTCCTATACCGCATACACTTCAACTTAGAAATGAGAGACCGCGCCGTGAATTCATTAATTTAATTATTATTATGAAAAAGAGAACGTTTGAATTATAATACTATAGAAATGAAATTCAAATAATTTTAACTCTTATAAGTACCTACAGTAACAAGTGCCAGCATATTGACCCAGCTTATATTTTCCAATCAATATTCCATCCTGATATTTTTATATGATTATAAATTCTCATTTTCGCTTCAAACCATTTCAAGAATCCAATTCACACACGCATACATGGCCATATCACTTGAAAACTGCATAATACCACTCGGCAAATGCCGGAAAATCGGTTATCCGCCAATTATTGACTCTGCGTGAGAGAAGCACTACATACACACAACTGCGCGATCTCTCATCACACATAAGATAAATCACGCGGCAGCCCGAGGCACGAAACCAAGTACTTCCAAGATCAAACATCAACTCCTAATGAGAATCTTGCTCCTCTGTGCTATCCCAGTGCGATAAAACTAAATTTTCATTTCTTGGTATAACAAAGTCGAAGTATAACGATAAATATACGATTCTTTCAATTAAGTAAAACCACCGAAAGGCTATCCATTACCGCAGATATGTATAGATTTTAATCACAAAGCACAGTCGTATCAACCGGATCACCGATAATTCACCCTCTTTTTAATACCGAAATCACTCGCCGGCCGCGTCCATCCACTTTCGCAGCGTTAAAGTTTCACGGTTCGCGTTAATGCAATGACTGTGATGCTTGCCCCGACTAATCGACGGAATATAGAAAGCTCTCGTAGAGAGTGACCAATACACTAATAGCTCGTGTTTTTTTCCCATTCGCTATCACCGTTTTTGCGGGAATTCAATCCCGATTCTAAATTCAGCGAGTTTTCGTGAACAGTAACGTGATAATAGGATTCAATTAGCGGGAGTTAAAAAAAAAATTATTATTTTTCAGTATTGTTGCGTTAATAAAATCGGTAAATATCGAATTTTTATCGTCGATACCGCGCATCTTTCAAAAGCCAATTAAACCTATCATCATATTTCGCTCCACGTACAAACACACAGCAAAAACAGCGAACATTGTTTTAATCATTTTTACTTCCCAGCCAATCATGCTTTATTCAACGCACAACGCAGGCTTTGCCTCCCGACGACAAGTTTTTACGACTCGCCCTTTCCCGGAACCCTCCTCCATCTACCGTCTCGTAATTAATTCGTCTGCTCCCGTTTAAAGGCCCCCCGAACGCCTCGCAATTATCAATATAGAACACGCCACCACCCCTACCCTAACAATTTAATCTCATTCTCCTTCCACCCTCGCAAAAATCTCACTCCCCCCACACGCGCGCGCGTCTTCGTTACCGCCGCGCGCGAGCTTGATAATCCGATCGGACGTCTAACTATCCGGAAAATGCGACGCCGGTGCGCTACTGCTAGCCGCCTCGTGTTAATATCGGGAGCGAGCGAGCTACACTCTCCCCGAGTAATTTACGGGAACACGAGCGGGGAGGGGGAAATTTCGGCCGCCTTGGACGTGTCCCCGCAAATTCGCGTCCTCAGAGCAGTGTGTTGTGTGTAGGTGGAGAGAAGGGCTGCTTTTGTTTTTGTCGTGTATATTCGGTTGGGAGAGGCTCGATGATCTTTTATTGCGAAAGTTCGCTCGGGGTTTAGTAGCCGGTGTACAGAAGTCGAGCTCTCGATGAGTTTTCGTGTGCTTTATTAGGTTGGATGGGCTTTTGCGAGCCGAGCTCAAGTGAGTGATGAAAATTGTTTGATTTGTTGGTTGTTTGGATTAGTTCTTTATTACGTCAGATATAGTCAAAAATGTACTTCTCTTCATCATGATTCTACTCTTGAAAGCATCTATAACGAACTTTAGTTCTAACTTTTACAATAATTGTATTTTTAATTTTATCTATTTCGTTTTACATGAAATCATGTCTCTTCTTTGAAACTTGTGCATACAAGTGGAGAAGCACAATAAAATCGTCACAATGAAAATTATCATTTGTCCGGGCAAAAGCTCAGCCCGAACTCTGGAGAAACTCGGGCGAAACTCGTGTATATACGCGCATCGCGAAAACGTTTGCCGCGAGCAAGAGACCGAGAGAGAAAAGTGAAAACAGTTTGGTTTCCTCTACCGTCACGGGACGCTGCCCGACTTAATTAAATTTTCCTCTTTCCGCCCGACACTTTCTCTTTGCTCTCCCGTCACCTTTCGCACGACTGCCGCTGTTATTTTTTTACGCTCACAATTAGGCTCAGGGACTTTGCGAGTAAAATTCACGCCCATCAGACCTTCGAAGAGGAAGGTGAAAAATGGTCTCGGAACTATTTCACGGATACGGAGTCGATGGAAACTTACAGCAACTATAGTTTGACAAATGGAGCTATCGGAATTTTTCGCGAAATCATGGTCACTTCATCCGCTGGCAGAGTTATTAAAAAACTGGTCTGCCAGAAACTTTCTTAATTTCTCAACCTAGATGCATCATAAAGTGACATCGAAAAGTGATAGATTTTTCGTTAAACCGTTCGCACGTTTTACACGATGTATTCTCAAAAGCCCCAGCCGCACATAACTCAAAAAATTTTATCCCGATAAAGGTGCGCAGTACAGCAACAAACTACAAGGGCAACAATATGTCAGCGACGTCGACTGACAGCTCGTGGCGACGTATACACGCGCGTGTAGCGACGATTATTTATGTCCGCACAGCCACCGCTGCCGCGTATATAACTCTTCCGCGCGCGCGCGCCTGTGAAACAAGTGCCTCGACCGACTATACACATCCCCGGCCTGATATGCACATAGACACTGCTGGAAGTGCTTTATCAAAATTCCTGCTGGTGGCAATTGTAATCTTATTGAGTAAGTTTATTCAGAAACTTTACTTTACAGAGTTATGTATACAGCGAATAGAAATAGAACGTCGATGAAATATGCGATACACTATACTGGCCGTATAGCGATGGAGAGAAGCGTCCGAGAGGGAAGAAGTTCGTCCTTGGAGTCGCGAGTTCAATCCCAAGAGCCTCGTGGACTCGTTTGTCTATTTTACTATTTAATGCGAATTATAAAGCCCGCGTGGGGTTATTTATGGAGAAGGTACAGAACGGTTGCATCAGTGTTCCGTAATTGAATATAGCGTTTGATGGATGTCTGGGCGGTGTTATTAATAGAGAGGGGAGAGGTCTAGACCGGCTGGGCGCGAGTGGTGTAATGAAACCATGATTAATTGTTAAGAAATATAGAGAGGAGAGTCAGGGGTAGTAGCGTAGAATGTAGGTTGCGGTGTTCTAATTAAATAGGCTATGTGTTACTGCTTATCACTCAACCGTTCACTTCAATTACAATAAGATATTTAACTGTGCTACTGATATAGGAATAAGTTTATGCTCGTTGTAAAGTTATTATCAGTCATTACCTTGCAATCGTCAATCTTTTCTTAATGAGAAGATATTACTGCCATATTCTACGATCTATAAATTTAAGATATACGACATTTTCCCAAATTTCAAATCACCCACCAATACCTAAATACATTTCTCCCAATCGTTTCTCACCCACACTTTTCAAAGAAAACCTCTCCGCCACCACCTTCCCTAACCTATCCTACATCCATCCTCCAATTCAATCCGGCTTTAATCTGCCTGCAACGCTGCACCAGCTTTGTCTCATCGCGTCGGCCACGTTCGACCAGATGGAAGGGCAATATACAAGCCGCGGCTAATCCGGCGCCGCTCATTTCCGAACTCTGCCTTCCATCAGCCCGCCTGCGGGAATATTGAGGCGCCCCAAGGCTGGATTAATAAATTTGCCGACGACAGACCGACATGGCCGGGTGACATCCGCCAGGTAGTATGTCTGCATCGAGGCTGGGAGTGGAAGTGCGGGAAGGAGGTTGTTGTCAGGGGTGGGGATTATGATTTTTAAGGTTCTGATTGAGTTTAATTTGTAGGTACGGTGAGGGTATTTTAAAAAGGGGGAGTTCAATGGTATTGAGTATTGACATGTTTATAATAAAATAGTCCAGTTTTCGAAGAAAATAGTACTTATGAAGTTGAGAGAATTCATTAACCCGTTAACGTCTGTACGTGACGTACACGTCACATGTAAATTCAAAGCCATAAAATAATTGAAATTCAAATGTTGTGCAAATCTTACTAGTTCTTACGTTTTCCACTGTTTAAGGGAGTACTACCGGTAAGGGATTGACGCCTTAGACAAATCTGAAATTTGGCAGATGGGTAAATTTTAGTTTAAAAATGATTCAGTTAAATTTTGGTGATCTTTGGGAGCGTGAGAAAGAAATTATAAACATTTCAATTTGCATACATTTAAGACAGGGCTTATGGAAAATTGCAAATTTTTCTCTTGCGTTCTAAATTGTACAACATTGACGGCTTCGACTTTGCTCAAACTTGGCGGGGTAATAGTAAAACCACTAAAGTACAATTTGAGTGCTTGATAATGAAGATTATTAAATCAAAATAATATCTGACGGAAACATGACTGTTACAGCTATAGCCATAATGTGACAGATTGCGAAAGAGGTTAGGAACGTGCATGTCCACTCGCTTGACTAGCTACCTTTAAGCATTTAAGGAGTCTCGCGGTCTTGAAGGGTTAATGCTTGACAACTTACTGCTGTCGCAAAGTACATTCTCGGAAAAAAGGCATTAAAGGAATTTCAGTCGCTTTCTAACAGAGAAATAGAAAAGGAAAAAAAATTAACTTTTTAATTACATATGTGTACAACACAAGACGAACATTTTCCAACTCCTTAAAGTTGCACTATTCGATTGGAGCACTAACTAATTAAATTACCACTTGAACTCGGCATTACGAACTTTTGAAGTGGTCAGCTAGCTTTGCAGTGGACTCTATACACTCGTCTCAATACTTGACCGAATCGTCGAAACTCTTAATGAATTGATTTCATACGATGTCGCGCGCGTTTTAGTCCATATAGCGATATAAAATTCTCAACTGGAATCAAAATACCTTTCGACAAGAACATTTTTTCGTTTCCTAAAGTATCAGAAAAAAAAACTTTTTAAAATTGTGCTCAATTCACTAGGTACAAAATGGAGTGCACTTGTTTTGAAGTTTACCTAGCAACTTTTGTAAAGTTCGATACATTTTCTGGTCTTGACGACGATTGTACTCGTGAACAAACCATCTACTTTTCAAACAATTAATTAAGTGACCAATTGACCTACTTTTCTCTTCAAAATGACGATACCATACTTCTGTTACCTATTTTCGATAAAAATCACTTTATTCTGCATTCGATAAGTTTGAAACTAAAAACTTAACCAACAGTTGATTAGATTTAATCAACAAATATTACTGTATCGGGTGTGTGTTTTACACGTCAATTATTGATATTCACGATATGTCATTTAAATCAGTAGATAACACTGTCACCTTACGTGTAGATCAAGACATTTTTACTGCGCAATAAAAGAGTCGATAAAACTGTCTAACAGTAGAAAGATGGACATTCAGCTGAAGATAAATCCACCCGCCGACAAATTACATGTGAACACTACAAGAACTGTGTTCATGTTTTATACGGGAGAATAAAGTATACAAAACACTATTTTACTAATTTATAATTTTAGTTACACTTTTTTAACTTAACATTCACAAAAACTCTTTGACAGCTCTCAAATACTTTTATTTATACGCATGATTTTTTTTATAAAAACGAAGGAAAAAAAACTTACGAAAAAATTACAGAAAAAAACAGGCCGCCGCATGCACCGACGCCTTCTCTGCAGGCTAATATTGACCCTGGAATGCTATTCGTTTTTAAAATAACCCACTATATAGTGTTTTTTTTCTGGGCACGTACGAACAAAAACCTCTTTCGGCTCTGAAAAGCCTTTCCACCACCAACACGTGTACTGTTGTGCCTTACAGGCAACAAAAACGAAAACGAACCCACCGCCACATGCATAATAACGCGCGCCGGCTCCAATTACTCTCGCGTACACCTCCTTTTACCGCTTCCGCAAAAACTTGATATATTAATAAAACCACGGAAGAAGGAGCGAAAAACACTCGGGCCTATAAATACGCGTCTCTAGCCCGTAAAAAAAAAGTCGCGCGTCGCGTCTCGCGCGTCAATGACTACTACCCGAGAGGCTCGGCCTTGGAGAGCATCGACATTCGGCGTACGTATGTATATACAACCATGTATGTGTGTGTATACGTATATATACGTCCGAAAAGCAGCAGCGCATGGAACCATCAGCTGAGCAAATAGACGCGCGACATTCAATTTTCGATGACGAAACTTGCGCCTCGTTTTTCACGCGCGCGCTCACGAAAATCAAGGAGCGCGTGTGTGTACTGCTCTCGTGGAAAAATAAAGGATTTTCGACGTACCGTAAAAGCGTAACGGCGCGCGGTGCTGTCTTCTATTTTCGTGTATAGGTATATACACATACACGGCGCGTCCGGCCGTAATTGCTCGCTCGACGCCCCTTTTATTCTATCCGCGCACTCGCCTGAACTTTGCTTGTTTTTTCTGAGCAGATAAAGTGACCGGTCAGCGGGAAATCAATATGCGAATATATTGGCGATGTAAAAGATGAGTTAATTCAGGATCATCGTAATGCTCACGTCGCCGCCTTTTTACAGCGCGTTATTCCAGTCACCAGATTCGGTTAGCACAGCGCGCGCCGTACCCTCCGTGATTAGATCATCCAGTTAATTTAGTGCCGACGAAAAAGGATCCAATCTTGCACCTATCAACGCCGGTCTATTTTCGCGCGTAAGTAAGAGATATATCCTGTCGCGCGGATTTTGTTAACAGAGTTATAGCGCGGCTATTTAATTTACGGATCCTAAATCAGCGCAAGCGAAAATAGCCGGTGGTGCGGTACATATAGTAACCGTATATATTGTTCGATTATCGGTGCAAAGAACGTTGATGCGTATGATGCACCGCATCGCTTTGACGCGTATAGAATTAATTACAACGCAAAGGGAATGCTAATAAACGTCTAAATTAATTACGATAGCATGCGCATGGAACTGATTAACGTTGGTTATTATATGAGCTACCGCGGTATATAGCATTTTGCAAAAAAAAAACTTCGCAGAAAACATCTGTTCCGAAGATTTAAAACAATAACACGCAATTAATCACGAACGCATCCTTATCACACCGCAAACACGCCAACTTCCTCCGATGAGCTCCACTCGTACATCTCAAACAAACTCCAATTACCCGCGAATGAAGACGACGCGTTCTCGACGTACGTATATACATTCATCGAAAAAAAAGAAAGAAATCAATCGAGCGGATCTCCAAAGACCTCGCCTCCGCCTCTCGGCAATTAATTAAGCGCATCACCGCGCAGCGGTGGCAGCAAAGAAAGCCGCGCGGCAGCGACGTCATAGCTTCAGCATGTATAAACGAATCGTCGAGAATAATGAAATAGCGTGCGGCGGCACACGGCTTATCGAATGAAATTGCGCTCGATTGGCCGTTTTTCCCTCCTCCCCCCGCCGCTTCACCCGACGAGAATAATTAGCGCGGGCGGGCGGACGCGTCCTGTTTTTCCACGCGGATTACACGGAAGGAACGACTCTCTTGGAAATTGTCGGAAGTAATGAGACTAGAGCGTCTGCGCGCGCGCCCGCCCGCTCAACGAGCGGAAGTCGTTGTCGTCGTTAGGAGGAGCTAGCAGGCAGACGAAGAGATAGAAAGATGACGTGAAAGGAGAAGGAGAAGAAAGGAGAAGGTTGGTGGGGGTGAGGCTCGAAGGCTAATCGCGATTGCATCATTTTGATGTGCGCGCGCGGCTGGTGTGGAAGTGATGGATGATGATTGTTTCAAAATATTGAATCTGCCTGTTGTACGAGTTTTTTGTCTGATGACGGTGATGTCTAAATTTGACTTCGAAATTAGCGTCTACGTGCGATGTGCGCGATAATTGGGAGCGGTCTACTTGGCACACCGCCAATGACTTATTTTAGTATGTTAACGTGACTTTTTTCATTTTATTCAAATGTTAAGATTTTTATTTTATGTCAGGGTCGAAAATAATGGTTACCTATGGAAATCGATAAGAAATGGATAATATTTTGGAGATTTTACTATACCATCATACTATTTATCATAATTAATTTACACATTTATTAATTTACCAAAGCTCCAAAAACCGATCTGCACATTATCTTCCAGGGCTGCATTTTCGAAAAACTTTTTTCCGCAATATGCAGTAAAGTACGTATGCACCTCGTTGCCGGCGGCAGATAACCCTAAGTAATTTTACATGAAAACTCTTGGCGCAAATGATCATAAATTAAAAAAAATTACGTTCAAACACTCTTCAGCCGCGCGGAAAGTTGAGAAAGTTACGAAAACTCTCAATTTATGTTGATTAAAACTGGAACGTACGGCTGAGTTTACCGGACGAGAGAACTATAAATTCATTCTGCAAGCTACAAATACATATTCAATCATGAAAATGTTTTTTTCAAGTTTTATGAATATATTCATTTTTGGCATTGTTTTAATTTAGGAATTTGAGCTTTATATGCACGAAAGCTAATACGGAGAGATTATTGTTTAACGTTATATGCAGTATTAAACTCGACTATGCAGTTTAATATATATTCAATTGAGCAAACAATCGATAGAACATTATTCGCATATTTGTCTAAAGAGCTGAATTCATAGACAGCATACGTACGACGTAAACTTACAGCCCATATTTTGCCAATGTC
Organism: Torymus auratus; assembly: GCA_900474315.1. NCBI lineage: Eukaryota > Metazoa > Arthropoda > Insecta > Hymenoptera > Torymidae > Torymus > Torymus auratus. The sequence goes on from UXGD01001376.1 coordinate 26,561, forward strand.
ATGCAATAACTATTCTAACTGTAACCCTGTAAAATCAGTGAAGGCAATATATAACAATCGTAAAGCAACAGTAGAAACGTCGAATCCGATAAACAACCATTAAAAAACTCGGAAGATAATGAGACACAAACAAACCTATATAATCCGGCGACCGTGACATCCTCTTCCAAAGATCCTCACTCGAGCATTACCAACGCAAGGATCATCGAATAACGCTGGGATAAATAATGCGCACAGCGACATAGAAAATTGAAGAGCGAACTACGGTGAGCGGAATCCGCGAGTCAACAGACGCGCCGTCGTCTTTATATATATTATAGGGACGAAGAATCGAATAAACTCAACGAGTTGAGCGTCTCTATTCGATCCACGATTTCTCCTTTTTCTCAACCCCGAAGTCTGCGTGGCAATTTCTTGCAGAGAGATGACGGTATATACTGGAACAATGCGTCGGAGTAACGACATCGCGCGCTCGTCCGATAATGTTCCTGAGAGGGTCGAGGAATGGGATGTTGCAGCGGAGAAGACGGAGAGTCGCCCTGGATTCGATATAAATTTATGTAATAATCGGACGGAATTTCTGTCTCTATCTTCTGCTATTCGGTGGCCGGTAGGTCGTATTAGATTGTTGCTGACGTACTTTAGCATTGTACACGGAGAGAATTTTTCCTTGGAAAATCCTTGAAAGAGATATTGGCGATTCTACCCAGATCTGTACTATAGATCGTCTGTAGTAAAGTAAAAAATAGGTAACATTACGATTCGATACAACTAATATCTTTCCTTCTCCACAATCACTCCGACCGATTCACTACCCAGCTACCTAGCTATAGCCAAAAAAAAAAAAAAAATCATCCGCTCGAATTCACCGAACCACACCCACCGCTGGTACGTCCGCGCAGTCCGTATATAACCCCTGACGACTTCAGCCATTTCTCTCTCCTCTCGACGTGCGAAGAGGCCACAAACGCTTTTACAGCCGCCGCGCCAGCGCTCATTTTATTACGCGTGTACGAACACGCCCGCGAGCGAGCGGCTTTTTATAATAGGTTTACACGCGCCGGTGCAGGGAAAGAATATCGCGGGGGATAAAAACGCTCGCGTGGGCGCGGGAGTGTTGTAAAGAGAAGAGTGGAGTTGGGGAGTGAATGTGAAACGTGAGAGGTGGTGAGGTCATTATTCTATAGGTAGTGGAGGTAGGGTGAGAGATGGGGAAAGGTTAGGTGAGGAATTTTGATGGGTCGGGGGTACTAACAAATACTAATTGTATTAAACATTTTATCTCTGCGTTTGTGTACTTAAAATCCATTCGAGTCAGAATAAATGCTTTTGTTCTAGCCAGATTTTTCTACTGAAACACATACACTGTTGGCTGAAATTTGCTTAGTTTATTGTTATTACTTTTATGAACATGAATTTTTTTATGTAATTTAATTTCGAGTTTAATTTGTATGATTTTTATCTGAATTGTTATTAAAGTAAACCGAAGCAAAATCGTTATTCGATAATAATCATGGAAGTGTATAAGTGACGAAGAATTGAACCGTTGACCTTCGAATTGGAAAGCTAGAATCGTTTAACCATACCACTAAGTTTCTGATGGGGACTAGCAAAAATAGAAATACATTTTTTAGAAAAAATGATTGATTTTTAAAAATTTTCTTCTTTTCAACGAAATCTACGATTTGTATTTAATACAAAATACTAGTAGTAAAATTCTATTGTACAATTGAAAAATTAATTATTTGTAGTGATTCCTTGAGTTTTTTTCCTGTAAAGTAAAAAAGAAAGTCATCTCGAAGTAAAAACTTAATAAACTCCAACCTAATATGGTCTATTCTCAAAAGAGAAATCCGTTGTACTTCAGAAAATTAATTTTTTTTTTCTTACGAATACTCACTTAAGATAGATTCAAAAAGAAAGTTCAAACTGAAGAAAAAAGGCTAAATTTCGAATCAAAAACTTAGATTTTTGTTTTCAAAGCATAAATTTTGTTTTGAAACAAAATAAATAAATTTTCACACAAAAAAAAATTTTGTTTGATTGGAATGATAAATTTTTGTCAGTGTAGAAAAAAAAATCAATACAAATAAGCTTTGAAAATGAAAAAAATGTTATAGATTTTCAGCAATGTAAATTTCAGAGCTATCAATTTTATCGGGAATCTCAATTTTTTACAATGATTATATTATTTTCCAGAACTTAATCGAATTAAAGAACATATTCCGAATATATTGAAAATTTATTCAATCATATTTCCATATCCGCGGGGTGAGTGGACGGCGAGTAACGCGATTTTTATATTAAATTTAAGAGTCCAAGCGCCAGGGATATTACAAAGTTTAATTACGTCGTAAAACGCGACCACCCCCTAGGGCATTTTTTAAACCATAATTTTCGCTTTTACGCCCATTGTAGCACACTTTGGCTGCTCCACTCCATCCTCATCATTTCCCGCGATTACTCAAAAAGGTATTCGTACATATCATATATCCACTTTTCTCCATCCCCAATGATTACCACTCAAATCCTACGCATAATAATAGCGAAACTTGGAGCGCACGTACGTCACGTTAATTTCTCACATCAGCCAGCCGCCCACACACGCGCATATGAGCAACAGATATCGTTCACCGCGAAAGCCAAGTTGTACGTCCCGCGCGTCGCTGTCGGAAAGTCGCAACCCCGTCCTCACCTACGCGCATATACGAGCGATTGGATCACGTAGCAGCGAGTTCGAAGCACTATACGCGCCCCCGCGCTGTGTGCATTAAGATAATTGCAGACGGGTGGGAGAGAGAACGTTAGCGTTAATTGCGGCGCGACGCTACGGCAATCTATCGGGAGGTAAAGGTCGGTGGTTTTTGCAAATGAGGAAGGCGCGCGTGGCTTGCGGTCTGTTTGAGACAGGTAGAAGTTGCTCATGTTGATGTGAAACTTTGGATTTATTGTTCGTATAAATCTTAAGTGAATAACATGAAGAGTAGAAATTAATTTGTTTAGGTAATATAGAATGATATATCGATAGTCAAATAATGTTATATTGCTCATAGGTGACTCACGTACGTAAACAGTGATTAAACTCGTGTCACTCGGACGGCAACTCACCTGAAACAGAAAAATAAATTACAATCAGAGGCGAATAAAGAATATTGATTGAAAGTAATATTAAAATTTTCGCAGAATCAATTGTAGGACTTCGCAGTAATCGAAGTGATCACTAATATAATCTTTTTTTTAAATAGAGTGAAAGCCTTCGATATTTCGATTACGCTTCCATCACGTTTTTATTAAAGAAATGGATTTCATTTAAGCTCCGCGACTAGATTATGGCTCGCTGCAGAAATGCATGCTCCGGCTGTAGTCGATTTATTTTTACCAGTCGAGTCGTACACGTCACAAGATTATATGCACTTTCCGACAGTAATTCTGCATCCGTCTATATAAAGTTTAATTATTCGCCGCATCATTGTTTCGGAATGGAATTAGAATATCAGCTACGATGGCATTATATTATTTGTTAAAATATAAGAGCGAATTATCACACAGGAAGAACGTTAATTTCGAAATGATAAAAAATCAAATTACTTTCTTCGTTTATGCCGGAGCGGAGGTAAAATTACACGTGTCGCGAGTACAGCACTAACGTATCTTTACAAGTGTATACACAGAGTACATCCATCTCGTGTGTATTGCGGAGTAGAAAGCAGCCGAGTACGGGCGGACGTGTACACATAGCTTTGATATTAATTCGCGAGTGGATATAATAAGTCGCGTCTCTGTCGCAATATCCTTATTACTCGGTGCGATATTAATTTTTCTCAACCTTTCCCATCCCTGCCGAGAATTTCATTTTTGATAATGTCAAAAAATCCCATCCCATCCTTTCCCGCGATATTTTCACCGAACAAATAAAACGCACGTCGCATGAGTGACAAACGATAAAGGGAACAAAAAAATCCGAATCTGTTTTCAGGCTGTGCTGCAACCTGTACCGCGTGAGAACGAGGGAGAGGGAGAGAGTGCGACAGAACTATAATACGATGCCGAATAAAATAAAATTTTATGCGCGTTTAAGCTGTCAGGCGGCGCGCGACGGCTTGACGTTTTATTTTTTGCCTTCTCACGTGCTTCGCGCCGCGTGATAACATAAAGGGAAAAGCCCCCGCCACCGACGCGCAGAGATTACAGCTGGGAAATGCGCAACACACACATCACACACACCCTCGACTTTTCTCTCTCTCTCTCTCTCTTTCTCTCGCACACTTCGATCGGTGCAGAGGTAGACTGGCAACTATATCTGCGCGTTAAACTCGACGACGAGATTTTCCCGACGGGAGAGCTTTACAGTGCGCGCGTTCGCATTGTAACGTGGAAATGAAAATTCTTCTTCGACTGGGTATTATTTTCGCTCGCCTCGACTCGCTGCGAGCGGATGTCACGGCCATCGAGTTTATTTTCCTCCCGCGGAGAATTCCTTTTTTCCCTTTCTCTTCCGTCATCGGTGAGGGGAGTTTTATCGGCGAAGGAATTAACGGGAAGAGAAAGAAAGTGAGGAATCGTAATGCGATCGATAGGTAGATTGTGAATTGGTATATTGAACGCACGTAATCGAGAATTCGGCGTGTCTTAATTTTTTGAACAATCTCCAACTATATTTTCGCTTTAATTAATAGTTACAAACGACTCTGCCGGCGAGGTAAATAAAACTTTTCCCGGGAAGTAAATTAAACTTTTTTTCTCATTTTGCGTGTTTACAGCGAGAGATCTACGTACTTCTAAGGCTATAAAATTCTCTTTTTTAATCCTGCAAAAATAAAACAAAAAAAGCAGCGAGCGCAATCTTGCAAAGTTATTATTAATGGAGCACTTCCTGGCCATAATGTACTCGAAATCCTCCCCAAAACAGCACAATACCCGAGGCACTTAAATCTCATCTCTAATTAAACCGCCTCCCCCTGCCCAATAAATATCCTCCCCCTAAAACTTGGCCCATTTAAATCTCGATCTCCAAAACTTCCTCTTATACGCTCTCTCTCTCTCCTCGAAAACGTATACGCACACACCTGTTATGCTCCGGCGAAAATCAGCGTTACGCGGCGCTTTATACACCGTGCGTATGTCTGCGCAGACGACGAGGGCTGTCGAGTCGTGGCACTTTTCGAATTATAATTCAATGAGAGAGTACACGCTCCTGCCCCGGCAAGTTTAACTAGAAAACTTAGAAGGAGAGGAGAGAGTCGGAAAATCGCTCTAAATTAGATCCGAGAGAAGAGAGAGAGAGAAACTCCCCGCCTTCAGTGCAAGTTTAGCTTAGAGACGTTAGCTTCTTCTTCTTCTTCGGGCCAACTTCTTTATAGCCCTTCGCGTCGCCGATCGTTTTGCCAGATTTACGCCGGGGATTATGCCGTTCTAAACAAAGTGGGAGGTACGGCGGCGGCGGCCGTTTTGACGGGCATTTGTCGCGGGGATTCCTTTATTAAATTTGCGCGCTTTATGGGCGGACCCGGGAGAGTAAGTTTCCCGGGTGGCTGTGTGCATGTGCGCGAGGGTGTAGGCGGCGTGGACATAGTTTGCTGGGACGGCAGTTTCGGTTATGAGATTTTGATAATTAAAGCCCGGAGTGCAGTGGATGGAGAGGGAGGAGGAAGGTTTCGGTAGTTTGTCTTGGAAGGCGGAATCGATACTCATGCTGATAGAGAGAATTCGGGCTATGAAAAATGGAGAATGGTGTTGGGAGAAGTGCTGAGATGGTAAGTTTGTTGGTGTAATTGAAATGCTATTTTAATCTATTTCGGTTGTTTGGTAGAATCTTATATTGTCAAATGACTAAATTACACTTAATAGATGTTTGTGGGTTTTCATAGTATCCCTTCCAGAAATATAAAGAGAAATAAATGGTTATACTTCACTATATCGCTCTTTATTAGGCTTTGAATAGCTTGTTGACCAGTGATTGAACCAACAAGTTTTAAAATAGCTGAAAATATTTTGCTTTGAAATGATTTATTCTCACGCCAATACGTGTCAGAAGTGAATTCAAGAGTCAATTTCAATCAAACTTGAAATTTATTACTACAAAAATCATGTGAATTTCCTGACAAAATAAAATCGTTTAAAAGTAAAACTGCAAATATACATATTACAGAATTTCTATTTACTTAAATCCCTTTACTGTATCTATACGTTGCACAAAATGTCTCTATTTTCCTTAAATTACCCTATTTTCTTTAGCTCGCACATCCCCGTAACCTCCCACATTTCACCGCGATATCCTAATTCAGCCACTAAAACTATACGACTCGCGCAATAATAGCCCGGCATTAAAAATCAAAGAACCTCCGAACCTCGTCGAAAAATTCGCTGACACAGCTCCTCTCTTTCTCTTTTTATCTCCCTCGCGCAATCGATAGTTGCAGCAGCCGATTGTTACAGTTATTGCCTTTTTCACTGGGCGCCGCGCTGTTTCCGCCCCCTGAGTTACGCTTGTTTGTCGAAACAAGAAAAGTCATTTTCCGCCAGAAAACTACGAGCTCTCGCGTTACCGAATAACGTGACTTAGAGGCATAACGATCACCGACTTCTTACCAAAATCTACAGTCGATCAATTCTAGGTCAAGGATGTCGCTTAGAATAAAATTCTCCGGTCCAGCTTTTATAACCTCTAACTTTTCTTGAATTCCCTCGCTGTAACCAACTTCCTTCCTTTTAACTTTTGCAAGTACACCTCGACATTGGCAGAGCCGATCGTTTTGTGATCGACCGATCCGCCACAACAGTATCCCTTACCTGCGCGCACGAGCGCATGTGAAATTTTCTTCAACCGCTTTCTTCTCGCCAGGTGAGTTTTGCCCCTCCACCGTGCAAGCACTACTGGCCCTTTTGTCGTCGCGCGTCCATTGTTCGGTTTTACGACTCCACGCGCCGCGTATGGCTTTTATTCTTCGCGCGTGAGCGAGAGGCGCTTTTCATTTTTCGCGCGTTTTACGCTGATTTTATGGGGGCGCGTTTCGAAAATACCGACGGGCGAGCGCGCGCTTCCATCACACGGGGAATTACAAAACGGATATGGGTATTGGCCGGGGTTGCAGGACTTTTAATGTAACGTAGAAATGGGAATTCACGGTTGTACACGTATAATGTTGTTTACCAGTTTTAACGTAATAAAAGACTTGTTATCGATTGATTTTTTTTTTTTTCAGAATGTATTTTAATAGAAACCTTGATCATGTTATACAGAAATATTTAACTTTACAGAGGCAAGATAAGATAAAAGTAAAATGCAAAAAAGTAAAACAAATGGACGACCGTGCAAACAAAGTAAAAATATATAATCCATCCACACCAAAAGATGGAATAGATAAAGGATTACTGAAAAACTTCAATCGGCTTACAATCTAAATTCATCGTTAACTTCCGCTATCTATGCTAGCTACACAACTCCAAAAGCTTTCTTTATACGAATATCACACAAATCGTTTGTATTTTCTGCAACGACCAAACAATGCAGCTCCCGAACTGCTCACTCAGCGTTTTACCGTAAAAACTAAGAATGAACATCCTCTCGAAATCCCAACACCTTCCTCAGCTTAATTCCTGCAGCCTCCGTCGTTCAAACATTTGCATTTATCGAAATACTCATCGTTGGCTTTTCCACCCCCCACATACACAAACTCACGAGCACGAGAAGATCGGTAAGGAAAACACGCCGATAATGCATCGCGTATTTATTTTCAATGCTGCTGCGGCAGCAGCAGTAACAGCAGCTGCAGCCGAAATGCTGCGAAGGAGGGGTGGAAAGGGGTTAAACGAGGATTTGTTGGGACAGCTCCGCAAGTGCACTCAAGGGGGCTAGTAGCGAGCGAGGCTGGATATACGTCGTAAACAGTTAGCAGAGGGAGGGAGACCGAGCGGGTTAACTGTTTGTTTACGCGCGCTTAGCACGCTAATTCGCCCCGGCTTTTTCGCGATGGTGACGTTATAAGGGAAGGAAGAGAGAATTGTGGTGTATAGAAGAATGAGGAAATGGGATAATGATGATGATGATACGACTGTGTAATTGGGTACAGTGTTGTGAAGATACTGGATCGGTTGTATAATGGTGAATGGTTCAGAGGAATTGTGCATTGAGATCGTGAGAGCGTGGAATAGAGTTAATTAGGGCTCCATTGTTTGGGTAATATAGGTTGAATACGTTGTTTTGTGCTGCTGAGTTTTGAATTGTCAAAAGCAAAATTGTGGGTCAGTAGTCTTGTATATAGTAATGTTTATTCGGCTGTATTGAAAAGAAATAATGTTCGATTCATGGAAAATCTAGTCCGCATTGGCAGTCTGTTAAAGGTAAAAATAAAATCTTTTCTATCTTATTGAACCATTGATTTTAAATACTTGATAAATTTATATTCCGAACGAAGAAAATATGTAGCAAATAGATTACTTATTCTTGTAAGAAGATTTTTCGTCTATATGTATACGAAATTGAAGTAAGAATAATAGAAGGAGCAGAATTTTCCACTAGAAGGTAAATCCTGTCTATTCACACTAGATAAATTCCGTCTTTCATTGAACCGACTCTTTTGCAAAAAGATTCTTTCACTCTACCTCCACCTTTCGTACTTTTTCTCACTATAAAACTAAATTTTGACAAAACTCCAGCCACCATCGACAAACCTTTCGACCCTCTCTCTCCCTCCCTCCCTCTCTCTCTCTCTCTTTCTCTCTCTCTTTCTCTCTCTCTTTCTCTCTCTCTTTCTCTCTATCTCTCTCCCTTTCTCTCTCTCTCTGCCTCTCTCTCTCTCTTTCTCTCTCTCTCTTTCTCTCTCTCTTTCTCTCTATCTCTCTCCCTTTCTCTCTCTCTCTGTCTCTCTCTCTTTCTTCTGCTTTCCAACCCGATCCTTACACGCTTTCTTACGCTTCTCAGATGCACGGATAATCCGGAAGTCTGTTCTACCTTCCCCTTTGGCCAAAGTGGTCCCATTTGTATCCCCTCTCTCTCTCTCTCTCTCTCTCTCTCTCTCTCTCTCCGTGCATTCTATGGACGGAAAATGCGTCCAGCGATCGAACCGCGCAGACGACGACGTCTACTCTTATTGG
>UXGD01001377.1:0-35646 GCA_900474315.1 Torymus auratus
TCTAACAGAGAAAGAACACGTCACCAACCTCATACTATACCTCCAAGAAACACAACTCATGCATAAACTGTAAATTAAACACAAATGACAATATTATCTCTTATCATGTATATAATGTAAAAAATATAAATAAGAATGTAAATCTATATATTTATATAATGTAAATTGTAGTAGTCGCTAATAACAAATTAAGTTGATGCGACTTTAAATAAAGGAATATAAAAAAAAAATAAATAATAAGTTAGTTCTTCAATCTGCAGGTACACGATAAAAGCTATGGTATTCATTCTACACCACAAAGGTCTTGAAAAAGCCCCACATTATTGTGGTGTAAAGAGAACTCTTCGTGAAATAAAAAAACCGCTGCCAATTCTTTGGCACTTAGCTTCCTCAAATTAATTTATCGATACCTTCTATTAAATTTAAATTATAAAAATAAGTTTTTCATAAAAAAAAAATTGCTAATGAATTTAAATAATAAAGTTTTTTTTTATTCAATTATCAAATATTATAAAAATATTAGATTTCAAAATGAATACAAATATTTATTTTTCACCCATCTAGAAAAATCGGAAAAATTTCCAATAAAAAATGTCAACCATACAATATTATATATTCGCTATCCTACCACATAAACCAATGACTCTCTTGACCTTCAATAAAGTACGTGAATAATAATCCAATCACATCATACACACACGTGTACCATTCCTACTTCCCGCCCCATCACCCGCCCCTCCAAAACGACAACCGCACCATCGCTCCGTAAATTTCAAACCAAATCGGACGACAAAAAACACGGCCCATCCCTCGCGTCACACGCACGCACGACTAAAAGCCCAAAAAGAAGCACCGCTTCCGCGTACACAGACACACACTTGCTTACCCTCAGGCCTCTCAGCGCAGATAAATCGCAATAAAGAGCCTACTACTATACTGCTCGGCTATATACGCGCGCGGCCAAGTTCATAAACTAATCGGTGGCGCATCCGTTCCTCTCTCGCACGCGCATGCATCGATATAGATCGAACGCCGGTAGTAGTAGTAGTCGTACAGTGGTAAGTCCGCCCGCGGAGGCCTCTAGCAATTGCCGATCGCGGCTTATTTATCGCTGGAAATTATTGCCCCGGCTGCTGCCGCTGCCGGATTATTATGCTATACGCGCTATTAATTACGGCCCTGCCGATCATCAATTCACAGAGAGAGAAAGAGAGAGATGTATACATGTGTGGTGTTTGCGTGATGGCGAAAATTCGCGCCTTTGACCTGAAATTTCCTCGACCCCGGCGCGACTTTGTCTTCGGCGCGCGTGAGATTGCGCTCTTGAGACGAAGAGAGGGAGAGAGAGAGAAACGGATATGCACGCCGCGCGGTCTAACTGTTTTTCGTGCCGTGTCGACGTGACGTTTATGGGTTTTTCGTATGGGTTTACACTTGATGTGACAGCTTTTAATACGGAGAGTGAGAGAGTACGACTGCACGCTTGGAATCTTTCGCGAGAATTGTAGGCGCGAAGAGGAGAATTGAATTGCGTGGTTTTACCGCCTTTTGTTGAGGAATTCAATTTTAAGGAGTTAAGTGACTAGCGATGGGCCTTTTTTGCGATTTAAGTGCGTGGAATTGATAATTTTTGAGAAATTTATTAGTGTTATGGTTTTGGAAATAAGTTGTTAGTGCTATAACGTAATTATTTATAGTTAATAGTTGTTTACAAAAGCCATATTTATCGGCTTACGAGATACTTTAAGATGAATGATTTAATTTATCTTATATATTGACGTTATATCACGCAGCTTGAACGCTACACCATTAAGTAATGTAATATAAGAGTGTTTTTCCTCCTACAAATACTCAAAGTCATTCTAAACATCTACTTTATAGTATATTAAATTATAAATTCTTTCAGCGATATCTATTTAGATTGCGATAAGAGCACAATTGTTTACAATACAGCGCCCTTGATAAACTTTGATAATACTCCAATAGTAATATAGCCAGGAGATTGTGCAGTTGAAAACAACAGTAGAGCGTGGATTTCCGGTCGTATAGCTCGAAAAAGCTATTAACGAAGCCATTAAAACTAATAGTATAACGTGAGATATCAAGCTATGGCAAAAAGCGCGCACAACTTTCTTATAAAAGGATTTACAACCTTGACAAAACCGCTTTCTCCCCACCGTTGGGTACAATGCGATATTAAATTTCATTAAAACGTTCAATTTATTTTCCCAAAACTTTCGATCGAATTTCTAACGTCGAGACGTTAATACATTATTGTTAAGTCCGCGAGTATATATCAACTCCGAGCAGCTGATAATATCTCGTATGTATACCTACCGAACGAATTTATATAGGATAACAGCATTTTCCGCGATACAAATGATTAAACCCGAAAAAACGGTCGTAGACACATTCTCCTCCATTGTCCTTCTCTATCGCCAACAGATTGCCCGCGCGGTTATGCAAAAGAACAATTTCTAATCCTTATTACTCAAGCGCCACGCGCACCGTAATAATACCGAACACAACAACTTTTTCCAACCATACACACATACCCACATCGAGATCGAAAAGAATCCAGTATCTACCATCAGCTATACGTATGCCGAGCTTTCGCTTGCGCGCTCTCGCTTTCGCCGCTCGGCACTTCCTTAAATCAATATCGGGCGCAAAGTCAATTTTTTGTTTCTACCCGGGCAAGAAGGGGGGCCCCAATTACTTAAGAGCTCGTGACCAATTATTCGCCACGGTGGCGCGCGCACATATAACGGCCGCGAAAAACAATCGCTCCGATTTGGATATAAGCGTGTGTGTGTGTAAAGAGATCGAGCTCGGGGCCAGCACGACGAAGCGCGGCAATGAACAATGGAAATTGTGTGTCCGCAGGACGCGCACGCAGTGAAAGTGCGGAAATTAGGCAACGCTAATCGCGCGCTAGTGTGTAGATGGATTTTAGAGATACACAGCTGCGGGACGCGAAAAAAAATTGCTGGGAACGATGGGTGTGCAATATTGTGGTTATTTCAAAACGCGCGGATATATTCGATGTGTCGGAGGTAGCGGCGCATAGGTTGTAATTTAGTATAGTGAGATCTGTAAGAGGTATTTATTTATTGGCTGTAAGCTTTGCCTTGGGAATTATTGTAGCGCGGAGGTGAGAATTAGATTTGCTTTTGTTTTTATGAGATATAATTTGTTGCAGTGTGTTCTGTAGGTTAATGATTGCAATGGTATGCTAGTGGTTTTTATATTGAATGAAATTTATGAGGTTTCTCAGGATCGATCGGTCTGACCGTTTTATTAATATGTCAATGAAACATATGCTTGATTTCATCAGTGTACATGATATCTTATTTATGTCCGCGTTTAATTACGCATGGTTATTAATTATTGGTTTAATATGGATAAAAAATCGCTTCGATCAATTGAAACCCCATAATCGTTATCGAAAAATCGGTTTGATTACATTTCAATGTAAATTGAGGTTTCATAAGATAATTATTCAATCGATAAAGGCATTTTAAAATGATTTATGTTCAAAATTAAAAAACAAACATAAAATTTCAATCATATAATACTTGAATAACTTCACACATTCCATTATACATTACACAGAGCCCTTGAACTCTCTCAACGACCGCTCAACGCAACAAAAGCACACAGTCATACCACATGACCCTGAAAATTCAAATTCGCTTTAGTCACCAGCATACAAAATTCAATCGCACCCCCGTATCGCATTCATCGACACCCATCCATCACTCACTCATACCTCCTATACACAACTCCCTCGCAAAATCCCCATCACTCCCCCGCAATATTCCACACAACCATCGGTACACCCATCGCGCATTCCTTCACCTCCTCCCCACGCATCACAAAGTCAAATATTATGTATGAATAATGTAGCGCCCGCGCGTGCGGTAATGCAAGCAATAAACGAGAGCGCATATATACGGGTTAGATAATGAAGGAACGCCGTATAGATGTTATCGCTGCACGGCGGGTAAGGACAATGACGGATACCGGTAACTACAATGCGCAGGCGCGGGCATTTAGCGGGTAATTATTTCGGGCGCTCGATCGTGCCGGCCGATTGTAATGCAGGCGAGAGTGAAAGAGCCGCACGTGGCCGCGGCTGTGTGTATATGTAAGAAGCGAGCGTGGTTCAGGTTGGAGGTTAATGGTGTGGGTGGGTTCGGCGGTAGGTTTTGGGTAAGGATTTTTGACTTTGAAAGAAATCTTATTGTTCCGTAACGGAGTTAATAAACTACCACATTTTATATGAAATCTTGGAAAATAAAAAAATTGATTTTCCAACATTTGGTCAAAACTGTTACTTTTTTGGAATTTTTACAATCGGTAATCTTTTGACAAGATAATAAGATGATGTTTTGCAACACTATAATGTTTACTAATGATATTATTGTCTTTTGTAGATGTTTTACAAATATCAGGGAAAAAAATGCGTTAAAGAAAAAACAGCTGCATCATACCTTCTGTTACCCATTACATTATAATCGATTCCCCATATATACATGACCTCACCACAATTCATACCCAATTCCTAATAGACTCCACAACTGCGCCACGCATATCCCAAAAAAAAAATGATTTCCAGCAAACATTTCGAGGGCGCGCTCATCACCTACCCCTAAACAAACATATGCCACACGTTCAAACGCATGCACCATGCCAAATTCCATTACGTCCCCCGCTGCTCCTCTCCTTAACAAAACTGCATCGTAATACCGACAAAGCGCGTTATAAATACCTCTCGCGTCGAATCGACCAGCAACAGCAGCAGTATATAGCAGCAGCTGACGGGGGTGGCTTATTACCGCCGCGCCGCTCATAATCATTCGTTCCGCCAATTTCGTAACGTCTACCGGTGTAACGAATCGTGTCGGAAATTACCGTACGTATAATATACGCTCGGGCAACAGGTATATACAACGATCATGCGAGAACGAAGGAGAGTCGAAAATATCGATCGGCGGGAGAGAGAAAGATCGATTATGCGCGGTCGCACGCGGGTGGAGTCGGCAAGTATGGGACACCTTGTCGGATATAGCAGGCGTCAATTTTTTATTGCGTAATATGGCTGCATGGGAAATCGGTGAGCTGGTCCCGATGGTTGATGCAAACGAGTTATTGTTGTTTTGGAGGGTAATTGGTAGGTGTTGGAAAGAAAATTATAGAGCTGCTGGAGAAATGATAAAGAGCCTGTCGTTCGGTATTTTGTATGTAATTTGTAAAGTAAGAAAAGATACATAAAACATAACTTTACAATATTGTCGTAATACGTGTACCATGTTGTAGTAATATTACAGTTGTGTCGAACAAAAACTACTTTACTGTCATGCTCCGAACAACATGTCCCATCGTGACTGTTATGGAGCGTCTCACAATCTCATCACCTCTCTGACATCCTCATTGACTCACCTCCCAAAATTCCCCTCGCGTGTACTGCCATCCAAAATCGACAAATCGATCCCATCAATTCAAACATATATAATCCTCAAATTAAGTCCTCGAGAAATAACACGACTCCACGTCTCATTACCATAACCAATCGTTCATCCTCCCCCTTCTCCCACCGCCAAAATCCCTTCACCTCCATCATCGTCATCTCGATTATCCCACGAATTGTCACTATACACACATACATCCTCCTTCCATCCAAGCCACTTACGTAAGAACGAAGTGACCCGCATATATAATTACCCGGGGCGATCCCACGACGGCGACACCCTCAGCGGGGCATAAATTCCGGCGACGTTAAAAGGCCGTATAACGCGGTTGGTCGTCGTGCCGAGTGCGCGAGTCTGTTCCCGCGGGGAGTCTCTCTAGGCGCCCCGACGAGCGCATGACCGATATATAAACACCTAGAGAGCAAGCGCGGCTGTATATGGATAGATATATCAGGGTTTTGACGGTTGTGTCGTGTGACGGTATATATGGTCGCGTCGTGATCTGTCGCGGCTTTCGGGGAGGATATTGGGTTGGCCTCGTTCTATGGGTGAAGCGTAAATTAATAATTTTATTGGTTGTGTCTGGTCCGGGATTGGGCAACGATGATTGTGGTATTAATTTTGATGGATGGTTCTTCGGAGAGTATTAATTTGTACGGTGGGACAAATTAAAGCTGTGGTATGTAACATTGGGATATATTTTGGTTTGTAATAATTTAGAGTTCACGTTACTAATTAATCTATATGGCTACGCAGCTAATTCTATATAGTAATGCTGTATATGTGTCACATTTATTGGCAGCAATAATTCGATGATAATCAATTCGTCTCGTAAACATCCGTAAACATTCATTACCACACATGTTTGTGGACTAATTAAATATTTATTTGTAGAAAAATTTGATTTAACATATATTATACGGATATGCAAGAATATCTCTTCATTTAGGTCAGACCTTTTTCTCTCTAGCACACATATCAGTAATTTCTTATTTTTAAAGTAGTTAATCGACCCACATTGCTTTTTGCACTATACCAAAACTCAAAACCACTCGTTCCCTCATTTCCTCCACCAATCCTCGCACCTCCAATTCTCCCAATCTTCAAATCACCATCCACCTCTCAGTATTCATAGAACCCTTTCCCTCCATCCACCACTTATCCCCGACCATCGCTTAATCTTCAGATTATTTATCACGCGCGCACGAGAGATTCCCTCTAACCGTGGAATTACACGCGCCCGGGGCACGCGTATCGCATGCATAATCAGCTCTCTCTCTCTCTCTCTCTCTCTTAATGAGAAGCTCCTCGCTCAGCTCGCATTCGCGCCTCAATTATGACGTCCTGCAGCAACACGCGCGCGCACGACCGATAAGACGCGCGGGGGGAATGCGCGTTTACCGCTGCGATTTTTCGCTTGTAATTGCCGCTCTCGGGCGCACGTGGTTTTCACTTAAGCTCCGTGCACTCACGAGAGAGATAGAGAGCGGAGAAAGAGAGAGAGAGAGAGAAAGACGTAACGCACACGCGCAGGTTATAAATGTAGCCACTAATTTTGATTTACCGCGCGCGCGGTGTTACGTATTCATTCCGTTCGAGCGTGTGTGAAGTAAGAAGGCTGTCCACGCGCGCAGGGCAATGTCAAAGTTTATTTATAATGCGCCAGTCACGCGAGGAATTCTCATTTACCGGGAGTCTCTGCGCGCGCGAGCGCTGCGAAATTTATCGCGCGAGAGAGGCTGCAACGCGGCGGGATTATTTTTTTCGCCCCCTCGTAATTCACGATACTTCAGATTCTTATCTATTGTTGCGCCGCCGCGGCCGCGTAATAACGGCTCCGTAGACCGGTGGTGAGAGAATGAGAGAAGAGTACGCAGGTGATGCTGTATAGAGGAAGACGCTTTGAGTTATGGAAGCGTCGTTGTTTGTCTTTTCGTGATGGTCGGAGGGTATGTGGATGAGTTAATTTTTTTATTTATGTTATGGCGTAACTGGTTTGCGGTCAAAATATTTATTGAGAGTTGAAGATCAGAGAGTGGAGATAAAAAGTCGGTTTTTTATTTTGTCTTTGACAATGCGGTATTTTTAGATTGATGTCAATAAATAATTCAATAAAAAATTGACCAAAAAATCGTGTGCTTTGTGTCGTTCAAGAAACGATTACACAAATTGTGTCTACCTATGTAAATATAAATATTTACAGTGGCATTCGTGTCATTTGCAGAGGTCAGGACTTGAACTCGGTTCTCCCGGTTACTAGCTCTTTACTCTATAGCAATGAGTCATCGCAGTCTCAAATTCTTTTTCAATTATCCCTCAATTACAAAAATAAGTAGATACAATGAATCAAGATTTAAAAAAAAACCAAATCAATTAACACGGATTTTATTTATCATCAAAACACTGTACACACTCAAATATAACCTTCTAAATATTACTTCAATCTAAAGTAGATATTTTCACATAAGAATGCAAGAGTACCCATTATTAGACCGGTAGTTAAAATAACAAATGGTGCCATATATTCATCCAAGGCGAACTTTAATGATACATCGCGTCCATCAACATTTTGATGATAACGCGATTCCTCTTCATTAATAAATAATGTAACGAATCCGCCCTCTCTCAATCGCATGATAACTTTATTTAGTTTACAAAGAAGTGGTGAATCCGTTGTAACCATAAAAGTTACACCACGTTGTACAAAACTTTCTCGTGATATATGGATTAATTGACTTTGGTTTGTACAGTAGTTCAACATTGATGTAGAGCATAAGCAAACTATCGGATCGCCATTTACGAGATGATTAATGCACTCTTTCTTAATGTGATCAGTTGATCTATACCGTTTTTGTATTTCTTCATTTACTATCATTTCCTTATAACTTCCTAGGCCGTAAACTGAAAAGTTAGATGAAATTAATTCTGTAATTGAATTGATGCCTAGTTTGAATTTCGGTACCGTATTTATTTCTCTTAGGTGTCCAGTAATGAAAACATTCATCGAAAATGTAGCAATGGAAATACTAATGAAGAAAATTCTTCCAGATGATGCTTTCAGTGTGTGTAAGCTTGGAAGATTTGACAGCATTCGTATAAAATCTAAAGCTGCTGAAGACATTGACTTATTTATCGCGCACTTCATGCCAACAACGAGTATGACGCCAATAGTTATTAAGAACAGTGAAACGATGGGATTAAAGATTGTTGTCAATCTGTCTATATATTTAATAGGAATATTCAAGGATAGAATTTCGATTGAAGTTGCATAAAAAGGATATGCTTGTGACTTCCAATACGTACGTAAATAATATCCATTCATGATAAGATCTATTTTACTTGAAAATACATCCTTTAGTTGCCCGTGAGCCTGTCCTTGTAAGTCAATCAATCCATAACCATTCGAAAATTTTATGGTCATTGTAGCATTTATAAATTTAAAAACTGTGCATATAAGACGATTGATATATCCTACGCATCTATCATAACCAGTTTTTGTAACATCAAATATATACAAAGAATTATTATTAACAGCTGTTTTTAAGTTATACCCGTATAAGTTCCTTGTTTTATCATAATATATTTCATGGCATGCTGAATTATCTGTGGCAAGGAATATAAATCTTATGAGCTTTTTCATGACAGAAATCACGCGATGAAATTATTGCAAATACTTACGAATAGTAAAAATAATTTCGCGTGGTGATTTGAATGAGTGCTGCAATAATGTCCAATTTTTATTTCCATAATTATAATTCGAATTGATTTGCCAAAACGTTGGGGCCAATCTTGAATAAGGATTGAAGGTATACAAACGAATCTGTTTATTTTCATCTATACCTAAATATGTGACTGATAAAATTTTAAAATTCCAAGTTATATTCAAAAATAAATACGCCATTCGGCAACTACTTTCCACATCATCATTTACTATAAGATAGCGGGCATTGGGATTCCACCACATAGAATTTTTCAAATCTTCTAATAACGCCTGAAATTTATCAATATTTGAAGTAGTTATGATAACACTAGTAACAGGACTTTCCTCAGATATAATCAAGTTTTTGTAAAGCAGACTTTTTGATATTGTAGCTATATTCGATGTCAATAAGATTATAGACGGAAGTGTTTCATGAAAAGAAATTAATGGAACAGAATCACTTTCATATTGACTTTTGATAACCATAGTAGGTCCATTCGTTTCTTGAAAACAATATTCAACTATATTCACCTTGAAATAGAATATTATATTTAATAAAAACTAATTTTACTCAAATCTTATCATAAAGAGAAACTTACTGTAATTTTATTTAACTTATTATCTTTGTACGGGGTAAGTAAATAGTTCGATGAACTCTGCATAACAGCAAAACTTAAATTACAGATTTGAAATTTACAAAAGAAGTAAACTATAATTTTAAATGATTTTGACATTTTTCTACAGATGAAAATGAATAGTAAATTTTTTCACGAAAAATGTAATAATAACATCACCGTCGAGATCTCAAACTAAACTGGTACCGGGCTCACATTAGCTAACGGAATCCCGGGAAATAGACCTGGAATTTACTATTTTTAGCTGAAAAATTCGATAACACACAATTCATTGCTTTTAACATTAAAGTAAATTGAAAAATTACTTAATTTCACAACAAAATATTTGTACTCGGAACACTTATACTGCTACATTCCGTTTACAAACAGAACGCGTACCGACTATTGTCAAAAACGGGCTTACGAAACAACACTTTCTCACAGAACGATATAATAACAGCGTCAACAAACACTTGCCAAGACACTTTTTCGCACGCTCCCCCATATAGGTATAGGAATCCCATTTACTTTACACATTATTACAGAACAAATTTTGTGTACTTTTTGCCCACTAAATCTTAATCGCACATAAATTATGTTACTAATACCGCGTTTCACACAAAATTTGTGTCAAAGTTACGTAAGCAAAATTAAAAAAAAAAAAAATATTCCAGATACCAAATAAACCACCTTCAAGCAAAATACCATTATCGCACAACGGAGACAACCCAAGTCTCAAACCGTAAAAAAGCGCCTCATTATCGAGACACAACAACTGCGAGAACCGAACGAGAGACAAGGATAGATAAATGAGAGCGGAATTCGCTCTAGAGGCACTTATATTCGAGCGCATGCATGTGTTACCCATACTGAATGGTGAATTACTCGCGTGCGCGTATACATAGAGGCAGGTATAATTTAGACACGTTCCGCACAGACAACGCGTCGCGGAAACCGGTGGGTGTTGCTCGATACGGGACAGGTGGGCAGTGGCTAAGTAAATAGTTCGAGGCGCGGTGATAGGGGTATCGAGAGAGAGAAGGAAGAAGGTTGTCTATGGAGTGTTTTTGATATAGGACTGTTTTTCGAAGAGTCTCCTACTGGTAGGCGTGAGATTTATGGGATTCGATGGTTGTACTGGAGATATTATGTACCAAGTGTGTATCACTTATACGACTGCTACTTTTGAGTAACATTTATTAAGATAAAATCCCATCCCCCGTAATATATCCGCAGCCTGCGTTAAACGAGTCGACGCGCAAAGAATCCCGCACGACAAAACAAGTGAACTAACCGTATCACACTCGCCAGACACAAAAGAGCAACAAGTATCTCCGTTTTCCTCCTTCTCTCATCTCATCTCCTATAAAAGACGCGAGAATCACATTGCGCGCGCGAATCTATCGCGGCCATAAATCAGCGATAAATCCAACTCTCCGACGGATCTCTTTCCGCGCACCGGCGTCTATCACCCGCTATAGGTATATTATATACCCACACCCATCTTCCCACAGTTTGTCGGTTCGCGCGATCGGCGCCGCCGCCGAGGAAGTGTGTACAGAGAAAGACGCCTTCTGGTCTCGCGCACACGCGTGTGCAACCTACGCAGAGGGAATATTATACCCGAGAGGTCATAACTTTCCTCGGCGGGAGGACGAAGAAGAGGAGGAGGTGGAGAGGAGACGAGGTATAGAGGACATAAATATGTATAAGGTGAGATAGCGTTGACAATTTCGAGGAGGAGTTGTAGTAGCCGCTGGATAGGGAGAGAGAGAGAAAGAAGAGGAGAAGGCAATGTATATTCTTAGGCAGATGGTGTTGCGATCGTATGCCCATGGGGATTTATTTGCCAGTGGGGTAGACTGGTGTTGTGTTGTCGGATTGGATGAATAAAGCTGAAAGCGGATTTTGGTTTCGAGTCGAGTATGCATGTATGTGTGTGTAGGTATATAAGGTGTATGGAAGAGTTAAGAGTGAGGTTTGTGGAATTCGAGGAGCAAAGTTTGAATTTAAGAGGACAGCGTTGATCTATCAAGTTATATAGACCCATCATCACGTACACGGTGGTCCTCGACAGACTTTACCCGTGAAGTGCTTGTACCTCTGATTTTCTTCTTGGGTATGATTATAGGGACCCTTTCAGAATCATATTCCAATAAAAATTATTATCTAAAAGTGAGCACTTTTTTATTTAATTTTTTTTTCATTTGTATGCGTAGTGTATGAAAAATATATCTTTTTTTCTAAATATGTATTATCATATGTATTACCTGCGCGATCAGTAATCTTCTCTTTTTTAATCATTTGTGATATTAGTATATCGACGGATTCCCTGCATTCAGGCGTTCCAATAGTATAGCAGTAGTCAATCAATAGTTACTCTCCAGAACGAACAACAAAAGTAAGTACTTAATAATACTTACATTTTCTAGTTCAGCAATAATTTAAAACTCTTTTTTTAATGATTTGTGATAGTATACATGCCGAGGGATTCTCCGCGTTTCAAGCATTTCAATAGCACTTTTCATAAACTTCGATCTTAGCCAGAAGGTCGAAAAGCAATACTTTCAACGTTTGGCTCTTATATGCCCTCGAAACGTTTTTCACATGCGGGATTGTTTAAGCCACCTAGCGGTTACAAATCGTAGATGCGAAGCGGCCAGGTGCGCCTACGCGGTGGCACTGAGTTGACCTGTGGTGCGAACTTTTAAACGATTAGAGAACTCCCCTTAGTATTTTTCACAGTATTCCATCAAATAAATTTTATATAATATAATAAATTAAATATCTATTAAACGTACTAAGCAGATTTACCATTTTTAATGCTTCGATAAAAAAATTCGATATATACACAATTATTTTATCGTAGCTGAGAAAGATGTATAGTTATTGCCTTATTGATAATAAAGTTGTGATGTTTAATTGTTTATTACAAAATTATCATCAATAATATTATTTGTTTAGGAAAGTCACTTCAATTAATTTGGTATAAATGTTTCCCAAACTTCTTTCAAACGTAATTTTTTTACATGGAGATATATTTAGTTGAGAACAATTATTTTCAAATATATTTTATTCTTGTTTCCCTGCTATTAATAAATATTGCAAACACACAAACATGCATTAAATAACAATTTGAGCTAGATTATGCAAAAACCAAAATTGAGTTATAAAAATAAAAACTCTCAACACTCCGCCAAGCTCGTCGGCATATCTCCAACGACAAGCATAACATCTGTACCACAAATTACCCTCTGCTCCACTATATGCTATACACAAAAGCCACTCGCCTCTTCGTAGGCGTGCGCGAATATTAATCCAAAGCGATAGCCACGATTAGCCTCCTCCTCCTCCACTGTCGCACGGATGTCGGCAATTGAGAGAAGCGATGGGCGACAAGCGCCGAATATAATTCCGCGCTCTCCTGAGATTTACGAGCTACAGCACGCGAGCGCGCAGGCGTCGACGTTTTCATAAATAACAGAGCGCGCGCGTTGGCTTCGAGCTGTACGCGCGGTTCGATTAGCGTGCGAAAAATAGCGCGGAGTGGTTTAGTGAATGAGGCGATCGTAAAGGCAGATGTATTGTGGGGTGATGGAGATATGCTAGTGGCGACGATTTTCGTGAATCGTCGGGTTAGAAGAGTTGACGAGAATTTCGGGGGAATGGTTGAGTCTGCGTCTTTCATGCGTTTATGTGTGTTACCGTAAATTATGTTGGACAGTTCAGTTATTTTACAACTGTTAAATTTGTAAAATATATAATTGTTTATTGTGTAAAGTAGACAGCTGATCTCAACTAAAAATACGTATTATGATTATTTAGATAATCGTAAACGATTCAACAATTAAATTTTAAATTCTTCGTCCCAAACGTTTGTTAAAATATCCATACCTCTGAAACGAAATTTCCAAATTTATCTCCTACAATAAAAAAATACGATAAAACTCATACTCAGAGATCAACGAACTCTCCGTCTTATGTAACCCCCCGCATAACCGAAATCACAATGACCCGTCCATCATCAATCTGTTAAACTTGAAAAATACGAAATTCAATCCTACAATTGAGCACGACATCCTCAAAATGATCTCATTACCGCCAAATTCCTCCTGCGGCCATACATTTACCATCTTATAAAGACAAGCACATGCGCACGATTAAAACATTCGCCCCGTCAAGCCGGAGCCTGAGCTCGATCCACATTATCATTATTATACAACACTGGCCGTCAATCAAAGACCACTTAACGCGTCTTTACGCTCTTGCGTCAGGCGAAAATCGACGTTCAGCGCAAACACTTGCCACACGTAAGTACGTCCCTTCGCTTTTCGACTTTCATCGTCACCGCACGCGCAGGACATTACAAAATAATTAATTATGCTAGCCGTCGAGGCAAAGACAATCCAAGAGTCTCGAGTTTCGCGCGAGCGACTGACAGCCGCGCCTCTCCTTCTCTCTCTCTCGTCATTTGGCACGCGACTCTCTCGCATTCGCTCGGTATATACGTGCGCTTAATCACGTTTCCTCTCGTTTTCATAATTCCCCGCTGGCGTCAGTTTTCCCTCTCAACGCTGACTTTTACGTAATTACGCGTGTTTGGAGAAGAGCTGTCGAAGTTATATACGTGTGTGTGTGAGATTTGGCGGGTTTTATTTGGACGATTATTGGTACAAATGGGGCTTAAGGCGGGTATTTTTGTGCGAGTGGTTGTGTTGTGACGGTTGTTAATGTGTTATTAGGGAGAGAAGGTGGTAGTTTACTTACTATTAGGAGAGGACGGTTATATCCGGTGCGGCATTAGGATACGATGAACTTTGGATACTCACCTGTAAACGAAGAAAAACGGTTATTAGTTTAAGTATAATATTTTTAAAATAAGAATATATAATATAAAATATATGGATATAATATAGTATCGGATTAGTATAATTTTATACAAGTATTAATTATATATCAAATAATTAACTTAAAATTGTATGATTCTATTATGATCCTATTATAATAGGATGAATAACCGTGACGCGTCCGACTGGAACGGCCACATACAATGAGATTGACGGTATAAAGAATGCGAATGCATTCCATTTTACACTATATAGCAAGATTAATCTTGATATGGTATTGTCTTGCCTCAATATTCAAGACAATAATCGATACAATATTTATATAGTTTTCGAAACAATATTAAGATTGTGGTGTCAAGAATAGAAAGAATCTTGTTTTCTCTTGAAAATAACAACAAGATTTTCTAATCGTAATAATTTATCGAACTGATCATAATTCAGTAAACTTCAGTATAGTTACTGACGACTATCTACTAACGAGATGTTCGAATGATAAAGGTTGGCATCTTCGTTGCGGATCAGAGTGAGCAAAAGCTAGGGAGAGAGAGAGTGAGTGAGAGAGAGAGAGAATTCTATCACTTCAAAAACTATTTGCCCTGTTACAGTACATTAAAAAACCAAAATGATTTTATGTATTTAAAGATTGCTGACCGCGAAAATAACGCAGATATAAAGATAATAAAAAGAGCGTATCAAAAAACTAGGGAAGAAATAAATATAAGTGAATTACATCACTTAATTCTTAAAAGTAACTTTAAAACTTTCAATAATTGTATGAATCAAAACAAAACCTACCATTTAATAAAATCTATCACAATCATAAAGAAAAAGTACTTCATCACTCCAAACATCCCCACCTACTCACTAATCACCCAACGACCTCATACTCTTACACACCCGCATCCTCTCTACATACCTCACACACTCTTGCTCGTTACACAGCGAATTAACGCACTCTCTCTCTCCCGCGAATCATCCGCACTCACCACGCGTGCAGCGGTACCCACCCAGCGCGCGCGTAAACACGCGCTATAACGGTGCTCGGAGAGAGAGAGAGAGTCGCGGCGATGACATAACGCTACTGCGCCGACTATCTCTAGCCGCGCGCGCGCAGCCTTTGTCGACCGAGGAATTCGCACTACGACGCGGGAAAACAGCATTAATCGCGGGGGCGGAGAGAGGAGACAGAGAACATTCGTCAACCGCGAGGTTTTGTGTAAATGGGTGTGGAGGGAATAAGGAGGGCTTTGTGGCTGGAATGGAGAAGTATTTTGGAGGTGAAGGAGCGGTTGTCTGAGGGTAGTTAGGCGAAGTGAGTGACGAATTTTGGAAGGAGTGGTTTTAGTATTGTACAGCGTGTAATTCGAGTCTTTAAATACTTTGTAAGATAAATGCTATGTAATCTATATAAGTTTTGTTTCTTATCTTGTTCTTCAATTCATACAAAAGGATTATTGTCTGGCTAACGATGAAATCAAGCTAATAAAACATAAAATATAAGGAAGGAAAATCTCAAGAAAAAACATATCGAATGAATTGTGCACTACGCGCAACGCTCCTAGTTTTTCAAACTCATTAGTGCCTCTAAACTCCGGAACAATCGCCACTCGAATTTACGAGCATTCCTCGGACTGGCAAAACACTCGCAATTGCTAGTTGACGTGCAATTAATGCCCGATGACAGCCTCGCCGAAGAATTCCGCGCGAACATTTACGTAACATCCATCCTAAGCACCAAAACCAAAAAAATCATCACCATCTGCAAAACAATCCCCAACTCAATCTATACGAAAGCCTCGTCATACGTACACGAGATGATGATCCAGCTCGGCCGGTCATTAAAGACAGCCGCGGAATGTAAATGGCGCTCCGTTAACGGCGGAAATAAAGTCCGCGCCGCGCTTTACGATTTACTTAGCGCTCATGTGCCTCCTGCCCGGGCTCTGTTCGACGCGTGTTTCCTTGCGATTTTTCAGTGTTGTACGCGATTTCTCTCTTTCTCGCCAGTGTGAGTGGCGGGCAACTGTTTCGTGCCGATTCTTTTCGTTCCGCTCCGTGTTTTAGTGTTTTAGTGCGGCACGGTCGTGTATATGTGTAAGGGTCTCGCGGAATAATGGTATGGAGTGTAGTTACGGCGCTGGTTCAAAGGAATGGCGGGATTTTTTAGGGGTCTATATAGGGTATAACTGGAGCTCTGAGGTGCTATTTATAGAACCTGGGTCAGTAACGCGAAATATGTAAGGAACATGTGTATTGTGGTATATAGAAATAATGAATTCAAATTAAATTATTAATAATATTGTGTTGATGTTGATGTTGATGATATAATCAAAGATTAATTAAGAATTTTATTTTACAAAATTACCATTTATCTAAAAACCAAACATTTATTTTACGTATAAATCTTTAAAATCAAAGAATTTTTCCTCGAAATTATACCCATAAAACGTCTCCTTTTTATTTCGGCCACAACAGCGAACCATCAACGCACTTTTAAATTAAACATCATCCTCAGAGTACACCAACCGAAACGTACATTGCAAAAAAGTATAATACGCGTATATACACTGAAGTACAAACATACGGTACCCCGGTAAGCGCGCGCGCTTGCAATATCCCGATACCGTACAGAATTTAAATGGACGTCGCTCGCTCGTATCGTTTATTTAACGCATGCGCAGTCGCCGCGGCGGTGGCATTAAGATTATACAGTTACAGGTGGATTACGAGACGATGGACGCCGCCTACACGCGTGTAATTGAGCCCCGCGCGCCGATTCTCGCTCTCAAAAAGACCGCGACGCGCGCCGCGTGGGAGAGAAAGTTTCCTCCGCGCGTTTTTATGGGTGTTAATGTTTTGCCGATGAACGACCAACGGTGTACAGCGAGAGCGAGTGAGAAACTCGTTTTAAAATGCGATGTAAATAAGAAATTCGAGGGCTTTTATCGCCGCGACGAAGTTTTTGCAACACGCTCGCGGGCGATGTCTGTGTGTAAGCGCAGAAAATGTGGAATGAGTGAACGAGTAAATTAGAGATTTTGCGTGGATGATGATAGTACTAGAAAAGTGGCTGATTAAAAATTACATTGATCCCGACTGACGTGGCAAAAAACTTGTCTCAAGAACCTATTTAATATTCTTCGATTGATTCTATTAACTACAATGAAATTTAGCATATTACGTCTATGCTATTTACTATAAAATATGATACAAATTTTGTTTTATAAAACGATAATCAGTAACAGTTTTTAGTAAACCATAAAATTAATTTTTAATATACGTTATATGAATTTTTATTAAAACTTTCCAAAATTATCATAGAAATTATTTATTAGTTTTTTTTTTAAGATTGAATACGCTTCAGGATTAATGTTCAATAAAATAATGAATTTAGATTGGCAACAATCGAGCGGGAATAAACGAAGGTATCTGACCTAACGAAAGTGCCCTTATCAAACACCTCATATTTGTTTCAATACTTTTATAGGAAAAGTTCTTTTGAAATAGCGTGGGAAGATTAATCTTGATATTGTATTGTCTTGCCTCAATATTCAAGACAATAATTGATACAATATTTATATACAGTTTTGTGGTATCAAGAATAAAAAGAATCTCGCCTTGTCTTGAAAATCAC
Organism: Torymus auratus; assembly: GCA_900474315.1. NCBI lineage: Eukaryota > Metazoa > Arthropoda > Insecta > Hymenoptera > Torymidae > Torymus > Torymus auratus. The sequence goes on from UXGD01001377.1 coordinate 18,270, forward strand.
AACTTTCTAGTAGTAATGATTTATCGGAATAATCATAATAATTAATTAAATATAAACATTTATTTTACTCTCACACAAAGGTGTCATTATTAATTCAATAAATTTCGGTAGTTGATGACTGCTATATCCCCTTATGTCGGCTTACTTCGGTACGTGAGGCAACAGGAAGGGGGTGCACCACCTAGCGGCGGTGTGCTAACTAGACTCTGGCCGGCGGCACATATATGGCGGGAAAAATCAAATTTAAAATTTGGCTTTTTTTATACTAAAACCTGCAGTTAGTGTTTCACGTCTGCGTACCTTCCTCTTCTATGTCGACCTCGCGTGCCCCGACTTTTGCGTAGACCTCGTGTTTCCCGGGTATTTAGGTTTGAGAGCTTTTCTAATGATTGATACACTTACTGTCGTACATCTGCGTAACTCCAATATGATCAAGAATTTCAAGACGAGACAAGAAAATAATACTTTTCATATTGACTGAAAAGACCAAGACAAGAGAGGAATTTTCAAGAATTTACAAGAGCGAGACAATAATTACAGAAATATTGTATTATCTTGCTTTCGTGGAGCCCAACTACTTATAATCATTTTAGTATCCACAATAGTAAGAAGCTCAGTGCGAGTAAGGGTAGCCTGTAGTAATGTCAAACTAATGTATTGATTACTTGTGTTCAATTTGAATGTCAAAAATCAATTACTCCCAACAAATTTGTGTCTATGAATATCCGAAATAAAAACTATTATATTAAATGCGATGAAAAACATTCTTACATACAATCTAAATTGATAAATTGATTTACAGAGCCATCCTTTGTAAAATAATGTAGAAACACATATTGTGTCATTTCGAAAGGTCTAAATAAAAAATTAACGACTAACATTATTCAATGAAGATACTATATTACTCACTAAAAAACAAAGTTTATTTATTTAAACGGACCTTTTCAGATCAGAAACATAAACTAAAATTTAAAAAGCAATAAAAAATGACTATAAATAAATTGTAAATATTATATATTCATGCCGTATCAATAGATTATAATGTTAACTTGAAAATCCCTGAAAGTACTAAAAGCTGTATTTCAAGTCATTACCTGGACACATTAAAGAACAAATTCTGTCCAACGAACTCATCCGATTGATGAAAATTGTGTGATTGTAAAATTACCTATAACGTACGAAATAGCTTTTTCAGATAATTTAATAATTTCTGAAAATAGTTTTGTAATTTTTACCAAAATATTTTTTTTCCCAGAGTTCCGTTCCAGAAAAGAGATTCGCTTCGTGTATAGGCAGAGAATTGACCACAAGTTATAGATTGGTGAAAGCTCATAATCACTGCCAAAACTGGGAAAGGAATAGGTTGAGTAGCACTTCCAGAAATACCGCTCGAAACATTCACTTGAAGGCTAATAAACAAATTCACTCGATCTAGGGGGAAAAAGCCGACCATTCGCTCACGCGCAATTTCTCGGAGTGAGGCTCTGTCGTTGCAGTAAATCGGCAATTGGTGCTAAGCTGAGAGCTTTACATGCGCAAGAGTGTCGGCCGGCTACTTCCATTATCCTAATCATCCAGAGGCAGTATAGTGGGTAGCGGAGGCCGTGGCGCTTGCTGCAGATACGCATCGGCGGCGCGAGAGCGCGAACCCATCATATACCTAGTGCGGCTGCAACATGCACGCAGCCGGGGGTAGGCGGCCGCCACGGCGGCGGCGAAATGCGCCAACGGCGCTCAGACACACGCACGTCATCGCCGCAGCTGCAGTCTACAAAAGGACAGGGTATCTGGATCCATAGCTCAGTCGTCGAGAGGCACCGAGTTTACCACCCCCGCAGTCGACTTGGCCCGTCACAGCTGCTACTCCTGGATACCGAGGGCGCGCTCGCAGAACCTCCAGGAGGCTCATGGCTACGTTGGACCATTCAACATTTAGAGCCTTGCCTGCTGCACGCCTGGAAGTTCGATGACCGAGGTTGAAGTATCGATTTTGCTGTAGATTCGTCAACTCGTCTCCGACGTAGAAGTTTGTGGACTGTTTGCATCTGATTCCGAGCCTGCTTCCAGCTATTTTTTACGCACATATTATGGTCTTTATCGTATTACTTCTATATTTCGCAGAACCTTAGCGATCTTGCTACTTGTTAACACTAACTTACTGGGAATTTCATCTTTTTAACACTTATTTCATAAAGTATCGTGACATCGTGAAAACTTCATTTTCTTATCGATTAAACAGTGTTTCTGAAAATAATAATCTTGAATTCTTGCGTTTCAAATTAAAGTTTACAAATAGTTAATAAACTGAAAAATAAAAATTGTTTTTTGATCCGTTGTAGTTTCCTTCAGTATTTAGATTCAAATATGAGAACTGTCATTTTTTATATTTTTAATAAAATTACGTAATTGTCACAAAATTGTATCTATAAATTAATCGGATTCGTAAAAAATTTACTAGGTTTAAGTAAAACAAATAATTAATAATTAAGTGTTAAAGTTTAATAAATTTACAATCGTTTTTTGTGATTACAGGTGGTAATAAGAAACTGTAGTTAATTGGGTGAAGTATTTTTTATGATATATATATACTTTATAATTATCAAAATTCGTTTTAATAATTATACTTTACCTTGTATAAGTAATTATTTTTAAATTTGTTTTGTTTTTTAAGCTAATCTTTTTAAATAAAATTGACTAAAAATGTCGAATGTGAAGTGTTACATAACAAAATAATTTTAATCTGAATACTTAAATATCGTATTATTAAGATGATAAAACCAAAATGGTATCAAACTTTGAAAAAAGACGTTATAACACAATTGTTTAACATAAACGTTATTTCTTAGAAAGATTTGAAAAACCCCATTTGCATTCTTTTGAATTAAAATTGCTATTTCCTTTGAATAATATGCTCATTCAAATATGATATCAAAATACAAACGATGGTATGCCAAATTTACTTCTTCAGATTCTTTGTATCTGCTAGGTACTTTATTTCGTCTAGTTTTATGCTCAACTTTTTCAGAATCATAAAGAAAAAATCACATTTCGGCGAGTTTTTAGCTCAACTTTTAATTTATAAATGAACTTTCAGGTCTTGAATAGTTTCATCAAAGGACAAGCAGAAAAGTAATAAACTTTTGTAATACTCGTATTCTGATAAAACATACAAATATGCAATATAGAATCTATATTTCACATCTCGCTGATAACATAAAAAATGTTATTATCAATGGAAGAATCATTTTTTTAGAATTTTATATAAATTTCATGTACTCGATCGCTCAAATGATAGAACTGTGGGAAAATTGAATGTCTTACATAAGCACAATCTTCCTTATAAAAAAAGATAATGAAAGGTGAACCAAAAAAAAGTATTTGTTTCTACACGGAAAAGATAAAACAGTAATAATTCCATTTTTCCGAAAATGGAAATTCTATACTCTTAAAAAATGTTGATTCTACATTAATTCAGAATGTAAATTCTACTTTTCAAGAATAGAGATTCTACATTTCAAAATTATAAACTCTACCGATATTTTAGAAAGTAAAACGAACTTGCCATTTTATAGTCAAATTAACTGTAAGAAATGTAGAATTTACTGATTATTTTTTTCCGTGTAGTTACTTTTAAAACGGCGTCAATCGTCTGTACTCCATATCCATGGTTTTCGCAAAGACTACACTGGGAGCGAAGTGGGAGTATTGCTCGCCAAAACACACTGCACGCCGCGCTCTCTCGCTTTGAAATGCTGTGCTCTCAGAAAGTGATAGCGCAATCGTCTCAAAACAAGAGAGAAGACAGCGGCAGTGTGTTTTGGCGTGCAGTACTCCCACATCGCTCCCAGTCTAGCACACCTCAGCTATCATTAAATATGCCACTTATTATGTATTATATATCTCATTTCAACATTAATAAATGTTTTATATAAAAAATTTTTTTATATAAAAAATCTATAGCTGCAAGAAATTTTTCTCCAAATAAATGCATCTTCAAATTATCACAAATAAATAAAAATTAAAGTATTTTGTAACTGAATTATGCTAATTTTCGTAATGGACTGGTCGACATATACACGCAGCCATTAGATTTTTTTCTTTTCGATGTTATCCATTGTACTATTAATTCTATGATATTCTACACTGTACTTAATGAAAGTTTGTTGATTCTACTAGAAATATCAAATGAGTATAAAGTTTATTTTCTGTTTTGGTTACTATTGCAGAGTAAAATGCGACTGAGCACATTTATTTGCGTGGTCCTCATAGTAGTTCTTCTGGCCGGAGGGATATGCTCCAGAAGTTCTCTAGATTTCGAAAAGCCACACATGCAGCGTAGAAAGACCGAAGGCGAGGCCCAACATTTCCTGCCGCGGTACCTTCCAACCATTAATTTTGGGAAGCGCGACATTGATAAGCAAGACAAATACAAGAAGATTATGTGGCTACTGCTACAAAATTCTCAACAAAGGTATCCTATTGATACTTAGAGGGAAATCAAACGTGATTGTTTATCAAGTTCTTTTTCTATTCGAAAAAAATTGGAATAAAATAATATGAGAGAATCTATAAATTTTATGTTTTGCATCGTCCAAAAATAATTATTTCTCTTAAAGTATTTTTTCAGAACTAATTTTTTTATTTTTGCTTTCTAATAAAAAAAGGTTTGTAATAGTAAATATTTATGTTGTTAAAAAGATGTTAGAAGTTTGTTTTGAGATGTTACGAATTAAAGTAATATTGTTTTTGACAATAATGAACGAAAGATTTAATTATAATATTAAAATAATTGAAAATTCTTAATATTCCAAACGTCGAAAAAAACTAATGTATTGATTCCTTGTGTTAATTTTTAATGCCATTAATTAATTGTGTTACGCCCAAATTTCATATTTTACATGTGTGTGTATGTACGAATAAAAATATTGTTCTCAAATCTTTGTATACAATACTAAAATTTTAATCAGATACGAAATTGTCTTTAAATTTCTATTTGTTACGTAACGCTGTTCTTGAGATATCGTATAATTTGAAAAAAAGGTTAAAACATTTCAATTAAATATCTCTGAAATTTATGGACTATTTTAAAGCAATTAAGCCAATTTTACTCCAGTTATCCATTGGCCAAGACAACAACTTGTTTTTTTATAAATTATTTATTTATTTCAAAAAATATTCAAGAGAAAGACTTAAAAATTTAGCAAATTATAATATTTTTCGTTCTTTATAACCAAACACATTTTCATGTCAGTATATTTCTCCATTGTGAATTTTCACCTAGAGTGCATAAGTTTATCGATTAATAGTCAATAGTAATTTTTCAAATATATTATTGTCATACTTAATAAAACATTTTTCTCCGTGTTTATTTTACACAGAACAACGATATCTTTTTCATTAACCGATCAAATCACTTCCCATACCCGATACCACCCACAAAACACTATACTTCCGTTCATCAATTCCACCGCGTCGCCTGTTTTATTCAATTTCTCCCGATACGCATCGCTTCGCTCACAACGCAAAAAACAATTTATCGACTCTCTCAGTCTGTCAACCTTCGTGCGCATGTGCTAAATGCCTCTCCTCCTCTTTTCATCGCGACCAGCAGCGCCCGGAATAGGCCAGCCGCGCTGCACAAAGCGCGAGGTGCATCTGCTGCGCGCATATAGGTGAGACGCAGCTGCCGTGGACGCGTGCCGCGTTTCCTGCGTATAGGTGAGAGTGTAGGGTTTCCAAGGATATATATACGCGCAAGGAGCGAGGTGTGCGTTGCAGGATTGGGTTTTAAGGATGGGTCGACACGGCGGTCGCTCACACGCGTGCGCTTTGTAAGATAGTAGCGGAAGGTTTTTTTGTGGGGAAGGAGGTGATGGATTGTTATTGGTTGGGTGTGGATGGGATTTATTTTGATTTTTATGGAAGTGTGGAGATATATTGGTCTGTTAGTGCCGTAAGAAGTGATAATTGAAAGAGTTTTTTAAGATTTTTTTTCAAAATATTATTTTGTTTTTATTTCTAAACTTCAAAACAAAGTAAAAAATTTATACGTTCATTTAAGCTGAGCCCGTGACAATATAGTCAACTAATGGGCTATTTTATCATGCTTCATTTTTTTTCGGCAGTTGTTTTTCTTTATGACATAACTTGATCGTTTAGACAACAATTTTGTTATTAATATTTTAAATACGAGAGGTTGAATAGTATCTTAATCTTAACATTAATAATGTAATAATACAATATAATAGCCTGTATAGAATAATTAAACAGAAATGTAATAATTCATTCTATTAAAAATAAATTAAGGGCAACGCCATATTTCAGTAATCAAAACCTTCTTAAAATCTCATTTTAAAATCATTTTCATCACATCTAATCAAAAACTTATTACGATAATCGAATTTTCCATGACATCCATCAATATGCCACCAAGAAATAAGCAATATTCTCAAAACCGTATCCTAAAAATCCATTGACACACTTATACATCCCCAGTCGCATAAAGCAACGTATCGAAGCGTACCCAGCCGTAAAGTACATGTTTACCATACATCATTGTTAAAGCTTAAAAAGAAAACCCCTCGCAACTGTCACAACAATTTCGACAAAGCCTCTGCTCAACTCCGCGCGTCGATGTCACGCTTTAACGGACCGAGGCGCGGCATCCTCACGCGCAAACGCGCGCGTATATATATTTCAGCTAGAATATACGGCTCGCCGACAAACGCTCACGTGTGTATATGTGTTTGCACGAATAATCAATTACGAGTAGTGCGCAGGCGCGACGACGGCGATTTTTCTCCTTTTTTTTTCTTCGCCACGCGCTCGCACTGGTGACAAATATTGTCTCTGCTCGTTCGCGGCGATTAATTATTATACACAGCTCGCGGCTGCGTGGCGGAGTTTCCACGGAATTTATGAAATAGGCTCCGAAGTGTTTTTCGGTGAAAAATAGGAAGAATGAGAGGGGAAAGCGTGAATAAATATCGGGGACTCGCTGATAATGAGCAGTAAATAATAATTTTACTTGTGCAACGATTGCTCAAGGCCTTTACGACCTTCTCATCTGCATAGAAGTTATTGTAAACAAACACGCGGATATGTTGATATTCTCGTATATATTAACGTCAAAAGTTGACTATTTTTCATATATGAAAGTTTATTAATTATAGTTGTTTGGCAATAGATTTTATTTATGTACCGTGTAAGTTCAACGACAGTGTGGATCATTCATTACACTCACTAAGAAAGTTAATAAAGCCATTAGACGAGCTATAAACGTATATAAAGAAACCGCTACAACAGTTATCCACCGCAACTGTTGTTCCATTAAAACAAGGAAACACAGTGATGTTCACAATCCATTAAAAAATCAGTATATCTACCTTGTCCAAATCTCAAAGTCAGATCCCTCAAATAAAGCAATCTAATAAATATTCACTTTTCCTGAATCCGAATCTTTCTCTCATCCCCCCCTCAACTTCATCTCCCGCGTTGTAGCCATAAATCCTCCCAACCGCGTACTACAATCATCATCGTCTCTCGCATCTCTATTTTCCCAGCGCGTCGAATAAATTCAGACCGCGCGCACGAGGAAGCGCGCAACCGGTCTACTTTATATACGCGCCGCGCAGAAACGTACAAATGCGCCTCTCTCTCTCCACGTGTAGTACACACATACACACAGACATTTTCTCTCTCGAAGCGAGCGAGCTGATTTTTTCCGGCCGCTGTGCTTCAATTTGCAATGCTGATGTAATGGAAATACGCGGCGCGGCCGTACGGATTTGTAAGTCGTTCGACGGTGTAATCGTCCTCTCGGCAGGGCCTGACGAGAGAGTAGAGAGATGGAGGAGGAGGCGGAGGATTTTGTGATGTATAAAAGGGTGTATGGGTATGAAGGAGGTTAGATCTTTTTGGAGACAATTATAGTTCGTCCCGCATTCAGAAAAACACGTTTAAGGATAAAACGAATGAATGAATAAGGAGTGTGTACGCGAAAAATATTGTTAATCACATGGACAAATCATCCCAAATTATAATTCAATATGTCTGACTATTTTATTAACATCCAATCGATTCATAAAAAAGTTTAGTCTTACAATGTCACGTACATTTAAGAAATAATGCATTATATTGCGTTAGTTATAAATTCAAATTCAAGTTGTATTCGGTGCAAAACAAATTAGTATATTATTTCGATTAAAATACACCTCATAAACGCAAACGTGACCCATTAAAAAGATTGTCCCTGATAAAAGCCTAAAACGCATGATCCGTCCCCTATACCTCCCTCGTACATTGACCTCAGCCGCAAACGCAATCCTTCCGGACGCTCCAATCCCATCTCTCCCTTCGAATCCCCAACCGTAACGTCATAACCTCATCCTCTCTTTCTTTCTCCTCTTCCCCCCCGTAATAAATAAAAATGTGACACACACCGCCATAATCCAAAGCAGCGGCAATCTGCGCAGCCGAAGACAACACCAACCGGATACTCTCTCCCGTACTCCCCCATTCATTTGCGCGCACGCGAGCCATCGTCAAGAGTGAAAGTATAAACCTACGTACGCGCGGTAGAAGCCCAATGGTGAGGCTCGAACAGCTGTTCCGGAGGGTGCCGCGTGCAGAGGATCGTTTGGCTTCGCATTGTGTGTGTTATAGGATATAGAGTGCAGATGGACGCGCGGGGATTGAGATGTGGATTATAAGTGATGAGTTTTCGCGGTGGGGGTGACGGGGGCGATTTGGGCTGGAAATATTGCGACGTGTAAGGTGATAGCTTTTTGAATGCGTTGTTAATGGTCGGGGAGGGATTTTGGGGAATTGTCGGATTTGTGGGCCAGTTTCGTATATATAAGTGAAAATTTATGGTTTGAATGAGAGATGGGAAATGTTACGTGTGGTACTGCTGCAGTTACAAGAGTCTGTTGCGATATTTAGTTTTTCAATAAATAGTAAAATAAAGTTGAAATTAGTTGCTACGATAATGATCCGGAAAGAGTCATCATTATTATTGTTATAATTAAAATAATTATAAGATGCGCATGTAATTTCGTATCTCTACCTTACGTTCTTTACAATTATTTCATCCACATATCCCTTTAACTTTAACAACCACTCATTACCCCTATTCAATACCACCACTCATTGACACTAATTCTCATTCACCTTCTTTTGTACGCTCCGTAAACAAGGCCCTCAAACTCCTCTACTCCTCCCATTCCTCTTCCCTCACCAATACACCTTCGAGAACACATTCGATTCACAATCGAAATCTGCCGCGTAACGCTGAATCGTACACACATACACACACATGAAAATTTCGCAACGCGTGTGACACTCTGACATTTCGATTCTCCTACTCCTCCTTCTCACGAGCGGCTGAATGACGGCTAATTACGCTTACGCGGCGGAAACGCGAGTCTCGCGGGGGACCGCCTGCCTCATCCGAACGCGTGTGCATAATAATAACGCGCACGACGACTACGTTGACAACGTGGTCAAGGCCGAGCACGCGAGCATGTGTGTACGAGTGGTTGTGGTTGAGGAAAATTTTGGTGTTGGGGGATGTGGTGGAAAGAAAAGTAGAGAATTTGTGAGGAAAATGCAGGTAATGTATGAGAATATGTCAAAGAATGTGCAAAAGAAGTTGTTTTTTGACGTGAACGACGACGTTTGATCCTAATATTGATATCACCTCTTTTTACTTGCTCGGAGTTCAATGACATTTTTTAGTTATTGAACGAAAAAAAAAACTGAAACAGCGTTAAGTAATCGCGTAGAATAATTAATTAGGGGAGACCTGGGCACAACAGTTATTAGCTATATTTTGCGTATAGACTATAGCGTCGAATTTTCAACCGCAGAAAGATTATAAATGTTGTTACTGTGAAAGTTTCATCATGTGTGCACAGCTTGTAGTGATAACATCACCAACATATACGAAAAACGATTTTCAAAGGTTTTCTTACGATTTGGCCAAGGTGGAAAAGTGAACTCATATTTGGTTCTATAATTATACTCAAAAATCTATGTATAGGGACTTATATTTACTCAAGTTTCACATAATCAATCGATTTAACAAAGTATCACTTAATTGTTACTATTATTAACATATGTTAAAATTCATGCGTACATTTAGTTACGATTGTTTGTCTTTGTTATCATAAACAAAAGTAACATATATTTTAAGCTATTTAAATTTCTCTGATTTTATATATTTTTTATTTATACTATTTTTTAATAATAACAATAGAACCTTGTCAGTCAAATGTCAATATAAAATGTTTAAACCACGTAGTAATGCAAATTACATACCTGTATAGATTGTCGAAACTGATAATAAATTTAATTCTAAAAAAGTATGTCTCACAAATTTTATCATTCAAAACTAACTTCGGTCAGAAACGGCAGACCCACAACGACGTCACTGCCAATTTCGATTAAAACATTTCTTCAATGATCGTGTTCATTCAGAAAGATTGAAAAAATAAGCCGCCGCGCGAGGTCAGCACGACAGAAATCGGTAACCGAACTCTTGCCATTATGTCTGGATTGAATTTCCGCAGAGTCGAAGAAGGAATTGTCGCGACCGTGGCGCTTTTTTCTCATTCCGAACATCGTGTAAGGACGAAGTCTATAGCACACTGTAATTTTCGACTTGTTATAAATTGATGGTGTACTTCAATGATTTATAAGGCGCTCGTGAGTTGAAGTAAGGTGAATTATGTCCTGCATTATCTTTAAAAATTTCTTTATTTATTGCTACTTTATCGACATCGCCTGCTCTTCTTTGTTGCGATTATTTCATACAGTTTACGGATGCTCAGAATTATATTCGTACAAAAGATTTAAAAAACTTTTCTTACAGTAATAAAAAATTAAATTTAATTAAATGTCTACATCGATACGATAATAACGCTATACGTATGTATATTTTTTTATAATTAAAATTCAACATCCGGATATTTCAAAAGCTTTTAATTAAATATATAATAATAAATGTTATAATAATAAGCCGACAATAAGTATAAATATCCACGACACTCATTACGAGGATAACGCCTTACGAAACCGGAAATTCTATTGTTACCATAATTATTATTATCAACCCGTCAATATTAAAAATACATATAACAAATGCATTCAATATATACACCTACGTGCAAACTAAAATACCCAGGAAACACGACAACTGCGCAGTAAAAAAATATTCGCCAGAAAACTATCGCCTCTCCACTCCCGTTCAAAAATAACTACTGCGATACCAGCTCTCTCTCTACTCCATATCGCAATATTGTCTCGCAGCTCCGGAAGCTCAGCCCACGCTGCGCTTATAATTAAACCCAAATGAAATGTTACGCGTCTCCTCGCATACACACACGCACACATATACAAAAGCCTCATGCTGTACGCACCGCGGCGTTCGATCGCGGGGAATTCGAAACGCAGCGCCGGCGGCGCGTCGAGTCTTTATCGATCGCGCGTATCTGCCGCACGCGCTTCTGCGTTGCGCGCGAGAGAGATAAGAACGTGACGCGGATGCGACGCGCGCGAAAAGCCGATAAGGTTGTACGTTTTTCTTTTCGAATAATAGTAACGCGCTTATCGAGTAGTACAGTAATGCGCAAGTTGGGTGAGGGTTGTAATGTATAATGCGTGAATCGATTCGCGAGAGTAGAAAGTTAAGTGCGTTTTATGAATTTTAATGTTGAAAATTGGATAGTTTTATTGAATTTCAGTGCGATAGGGAAGACCGTCGATGATTGGAATTCGATATGTAGTGAATGATAAAATATATAGGTTCATATGTATTAGACGTGAATGTCGGTGGTTAAGTCATCGGTGGTAGCCGCGCGCGCATTCGCTGAACTATGATTTCATCAACTAATAATAGACAATTACGCTACTGTCGTCATCTTAATTCTTTTGATCGATTAAGAGCGCAATGTGTGTCATTTACGCTGATGATTATTATACCTACAATTACTCTTTTTTTTAATTAAGAGGTCGTCTAATTTATTTTTATGGGCTCGCATACAATTCTCTAACTGATGTTTCTGTATCTAGTCATCATAGAAAGATTAATATGTCAATGCAATACTATCATTTCATTGTATTCATTCTATACCAATAAATCTTCCATCACACATCCTCTCAACACCTTAAAAATCTATAACAAAATTACATCATCCACTGACAATCTATTACGATACCCTTAAAACCCCAAAGCGGCCCTGTCCGCAGGCGCGCACAAAACCGCACTTCCCGCAAAGCGCAATCATCCATTCGAGCCGCACGGCGCATGCAGCTCTCTTATATATGCGCTTGCGCGGTACAGCTTCTGCGCAACAGGTGATATCCGCGGCGCGGTGGGGGTCGAGCGACGCGCGCGGGGGCGTGGAATAAATCAGCTGACGCGCGCACGCGCATATTGTCCGTCCGTCCCTCCATACGCCGCGATAAAATCTCCCTGCGCGCGCTGCAGTGGATGCAAAGCGAGCCGACAGCGGTAGCTTAGAGAGGAATGCCGGAATACGGAATGACATCCGGCTGCGCGCGCTGTGCTTCGTTGGAAATGTAAGGCATTGTGTTTGTGGGGGAGAGAGAGAGTGTGTAGTGGGTTGCTGAGGCTGCTGTTGTTGTTGTGTACCTGGACGACGACGAATGAATGAATGCGTAATGAGGGAGAGGGGGAGACGTGAATGGAATTCGATTTTAATTTGATTTTAAGTCGCCGCCGCATGACAAAGCGAGTTGAGAGAAACGCCGGGGGTGGATGGAATCCGGGTGATGGTGAAAAAATGTCACTGGCGCTTCAATTTGTCAGGTTGTTTCGGTGGGCTGTGGCGTTGCATGAGTTTAGACAGCTTTTAAAAATTAAAAGCTTTTAATATAAAAATTAATGAAGATTTACAACAATTAATTGTTAAGACTAGGAGATGAAGAAAGTCGCTACCAGAGTTATAGCTATGTGAATTCAACTAATACTTTAGATGTAAATCTAATAAAAAAAAGCACTTATTAGAAATAAACAATTCATAACTAAACTACGATGAATGTTATTTATTTAAAAAATAGATACTTTTATTCGAAAACTAATTAATCGAAATAAATTAAATCAACTTAATAACCTACACTTTGCAACGATCAAAAAATAACATTCTGAAGCAACGTCAATCCCATCATAATTGACTTCACGAAAACAAGCCACGACAGCCTCCGCCTCCTAGAAAAACACCGGCGCCTCTGCGCGCCCAGTACCTCTCTCTCATTCGCGTTCCGTTCTGATTACCATGCGAGCGCGACCCCGAGGCTCGTCTTTATACACACACTCACACACGTACACGCGAGTGCTTATGTACCATTGACCGCGAACGCGATATATCGAGGATGGCTACATGCGGGTTTCCCTTTCAAGAGAGAGAAAAGTCGTGGGAGTGGACGGGGAGATAGAGATTGAATTTCGATTCGGAAGTGTGCGCTGTTTGATTGACAGGTAGTTTCGAGCGAATAGCGGTAGCTCGTATGTATAAATGGCTGGTAATTGGTAATGCGTAGCCGGGTGTGCGAAGAGTGATTGACGATTAATTAAACGTCGGTGAAATTAGCAGTAAGAGCGGGTGGATGTGCATGCTGTGCACACGCTAATGTACTGTATTTAATGAATTCTTTAGGTCAAAGTTGTAGCTGTCTGTGCTAGTTTTATTAAATTGTCGTTTCGACGAGCATTATGTAATTTTCTTTTCAATGACTATAGTATTTTATGAACAGGCATAAAACTGAAGAGAAACACGAGAGAATCGCTTGTTCATAACAAGACAGCAGACCTATATGGAGAATCGTCACGTAACGAAAAAAATATGTAGAGGTGCAAACATTATCAAGGTTTTTATCGACGTATAATCATCTCGGCGTATCGAGGACAATGATAAAAATAAAGAGCAAGAAAATCTACATCACGATATTCTTATTTCGCAACCTGGAATGCATGACCTATACCAATATTTTTGCGATATATGTTTTTATGCAAATGTTTGCCTATGCTTCAAATAGAACTCTCAATGCAATAATATTCATCCAGAGTAATTTTAATCTTTCGCCGTCCAATAACAATAATAAAAACGTAATATTAATATCTAAATCCTAGAAAATAACTCATCTAAAGCTCCATATCCATCCCGATCCCATTCCCATCAACCATCCCGACCATCAACAACAAAACCGCCATCTATAAAGCCCTTCAATCCTCCGCTTCCTTATACACATCCTCTCTCACTCGCACACACACATATTCTATACTTACAACGGATTAGAACGTCGCTAGAACGCGCGCGCGCGACGTTGACGGAGCGCAGATATTATTCTCAAGGATGCCCGGACGTCTTAATTGCAGCGGCGGCGCGCGCGTCTTCATCGCTCGCGAACTTTCAATTGCACTATATAGGTGCATATATACATATCCCCCCGCGGGGCCGCGCGAAGGACGCGTCATAAATTATTTTTAACAAACAATTAATATTCAGCCGGCGTGCGGATTATTATACGCGAGAGGATCGAGAGCGCGGTATGTGCAGTAGTTGCCTCGAGAGCTGCTTTATCGAGGGGCTTGGAGTGGATGGGTTATTGGTCGATGGGTGGCGAGCGAGTGTGGGTGAAGTGAGGGATTAATTAAGCTTGGATGGGGGTTTGAGAGTCGTTGGGTGGGAATCTTTGTGTGGAATTTAAAAGTTGTTTGCATGTGTGTAAAATGTGTGAATGAATGCGCAAAAGTTTAGTAGTTTTATAGAAGCTAAAATATATTTTTGTTTATCATGTAATTCAGAAAGAATATGTCTAATCATTGAAAAAATTTTTGTAAAATAAATCTTAAAATGCAAATATAATTATTGACAAATATCTGAATAAGTCATTCAATCGCAGAAAAAATTATAAATTTCAGAGAAAACTTAATTTCATTTTCTTTTTTCCGAATCAAATTATGTTTGTTTCTTACAATTTTATTGATTTATTACCCTAGTCGTTGATTAAAATATGAATAATTTGATAAACTTCAATATTTGCAATACGTTTGTAACACTATGTCAAAATATTCGCGGAATATGATATACATTTATGCGATGCCTTTGATATTGATGATGATAAAACGAGGCTATCAATTACTCTTTTTTTGCAAGAAGAAAGATTCACAAGAATAAAAATCGGATTATTGATCGCTGGCAGTAACATTACGTCGAGATGATGATTTTACGGGCAATGCCCACGTTTACAGCAACATATTTCACGTTTTTTTACATAAAATAATTTGTTGCGACATCGAATAAGTTGAGCGTTTACACAGCGCAAACATTGTTTTCATTTTCAGGGTCACGAAAATTGCTTTAATCAATTACCAAAGATTTTTGTTGGTCTTTTTTTGTAGTAATTTACGATACGATGAGAGATATTAAAATCCAAAATAAACGTGAGTGTTTATTTTCAGTACGAGATACAACATATTAAATGAATCATGATTTATAATTGCATTCGTTTTCGTTGATAAATATCAATGCACATAATAAAAATTCATCATTCAAAATCAAAGTCAAACCAAAACCGTCAATTTCAAATTAATAACCGGCCCGATTCCCACACGCGCGCGAACGCAACGCTTCGACGAACCCGCGCTACACCTCCGCAAAACAATTAAACGAATCGCTCACCAACGCGGCTACGCTAAACAAACAAACCCACACACACACACACACACAAACACACACACACACAGACCGCAGCCTCTCAATCAAAATAACGAATATCCCGCTTCAGCGGTGACGTATGAATGAAAGCCGCGACGGACAGCGAAAGTAGTCAAGTAGTAGGCGCTAAATTGCACGTACATACCTACTAACTCTCTCAGCTACCGAAACACCTGTATAGACGGTATCACATGCGGAAATCGCGCGGCGCGAGATATAACGGGATAAGTTTTCAGGAACCACTCGCGGGATGATCGGCGACGGGCGCGATTAAAGTTTGATGGTAATCGACCGCCCCGGAGCTGATACACACGTGTGTGTTTGCTCTTGGGTCTCGGAAATTCGAGCCGGCGAGAACCAAGTATGTAATTGGTATGGAAATCGCGCGACGTACGCGGTGCTTTTAATTGGAGGTAATTGAATTTGCTCGAAAAATTTTATCGTGGAAATGGAGATGCGTGCGGAGGCGAGGTGAGTTTTTTACGAGGACGTTTATATGTTTACTTAATTTATGGATTGATTACGTGGAATTCTTTATTTTTTAAAATAATGTGTATGATATTTCGAATTATTTAATAAGTGTATTCATGGTTATATATGAGAACTTTTTTAATACGAAAAGTAAATATTAAATAAATTAAAAATTAATTCGAAAAATTTGAAAACAAGCATTTATTATCATCATACAATCATTATATATTTTTTAACACTCCAAAAAATGGCATGGTACCAATAATTGGAAGGCAACAACCAAGCAGTTGGATGCCGGAATAGCAGTATACATAGCAATAAAGGTTAATCTTGATATTGTATTGTCATGCCTCAATATTTAAGACAATAATTAATACAATATTAATATACAATTTTCGATACAATATCAAGATTGTGGTGTCAATAATATAAAGAATCGTATAATTTATTAAAATAATCGTAATTCAATAAACTTCGGTAGTTGCTGACGATCATCTACTAACGAGATGTTCGAGTGATAAAGGTTGGCGAGGTAGTCGGCGACGTGCTATATATCCTCTCAGGCCGACTTACTTAGGTACGTGAGGCTACAGGGACAGGGTGAGCCGCCTAGCGGCGGCGCATCAACTAAACTCTGTTCGGCAGTACATATATGACGGAAAAATTAAAATTTCATATTTGGAATTTAGTTATACTTGTGCCGAGATTTTACTGTGTTTGTATTAAACCTAGTGTATTTGTATATTAAATTACGTTCAGTTGCATTATTCTTAAAATTCAGTAACATTTATAACTTAAAAGTTTCTTAAATTTAGGGACATTTTTAACACTGAATCCCTTAAAAAGGTCTAACACCCAAATACCCGGGGGTGCGGGTTCGTCGCAAAAAAGGGAGCTACAGAGACGTGCGACAATGAACAAGTCAATTATTTCAAAAACTTACTATTTTACGTCTGCGTGTCTTCCTCTTCTACGTGGACCTCTAATTTTTTAAACAAACGACTCGCTTTTTGTCGCATGCCTGCGTAACTCAAATATGATCAAGAATTTTAAGACAATAATACTTTTCATATTGACTGAAAAGACCAAGACAACCCTGCTAAAAATGTTAACTAACGGTTGGCGAGCCGTTGGCCAATTTTGAAATTAAAAACGTCACACCATGA
>UXGD01001378.1:0-35632 GCA_900474315.1 Torymus auratus
CAATTAACCATCTGGATGATAAGATTACTGTCGCGCTTCGCGTTATCTATACAATAAGAATCATGGCTCGGTCTATTATTCGATAAAACTTAAAAAACGTAACTACAAATACGCGAAGAAGAGTCACTTATACGAAAAAAAAGAAAATAAGCTGCCGAATCGCGCCTTTTACAATACGCACATATCGCGCGACCCGCGGAGAAGAGCAATCGCATACACACTGCACGCACATACTACGTCCTTTCCTCGCAAGTGTGGAAAAATACTCTACGAGTATAATGTAGATATACAGCGTATTACATGTGGAATGCGGCGAAAAATGAAAAAAGTCGTTTGGACGTTCGTGTCATACGTTTTGCTCTTTTATCATATTTTTGTTGCAGGTTTGTCGTGTCGTCTCCTCCTTTGTTTTTACATCGATGGTCGGTAGCAGCCTCGCGCACGCGCGCGCGAGAAATGGAGATCGAGAGCTGTGTGTTCTGGTAAAAAAGTCGGTGATATACATAAGCCTTTACACACGCTTACATAAGTACTTATATTATATAAAAAAGAATTCCAGGGGGCTCGCGGCTTTTGTATCGTTACAGAGATCAATATGCTTGTTTAGAATAAGAGTTTTTTTTTCTTTCTTTTATAGAGATTAGACGAATCTGAATAAACTATCACAGAATGTATATAGAGAATATAACGAGATTATTCGAAATGGAAAGCCGAAGTTTACTCATGGTTTAAGAAAGTTTCCGTCTCCTTTACACCTGAGTAATAATCGTCCGTTATGATGGAGTGTATATACCTACGTTGTTATGGACATGAGTAAAATTGAACTTTACGGTTCGATTTTCTCCGTAAATTACTTTACATAAATGTATAAAACAATTTATAAAGCCGTAACAATAATAATGATCTTTCAAACATTTCGATATAAAAATTTAATAAAATTATTGTAAATATATTATGTAACATTAACAAATTATATATTGATATTTCAAACGTTCTCGAATATCAAATTATAAATTCAATTTCACTTAACTTTCTACATGTCTATATAATTATAATAAACTGGATATCCAATGTTAACATTTTTTTTTATGATAAATACATTTAACTAACTGATTAAAAATCATTACTTCCATGGAATTCACGATTTGAACCTACATTTTCTACTTATTTGAATAAATTTCATCACTTCGTTCACTACAAAAAGTGGAAGCCTTTTTACAAATTAAGCTATGACAACTATACGACGGAGCTTCTTCTACTTAAAAATAAAAAAACTATTAAAAAAATACGTTAGAACCAGAGTATAGCACTATTTTACATGATCTTGAAACATCCTTTTTCCTTAAACTTTAATTTTACGATTTTGAGTATTAATTTTGAAGTTGATGATATTAAAAAATCTATTTCTTATACAAAACTCTGTCAATTAAAAAATTTAACGTTTTAACATTCCATCTTACAAGAAAGACATATTTATATATAATTTTAATGACTTTTCAAGTCCCGACAACCGAAAACGGAGAGAGAAAACAGCTATAGGTGTTTATAATAATATATCAAGACGGAATTCGCTCGCTTTATCAGCAGAAATTTGATTCAATTCGTATTATATATAATTATCTTCGTTTACATATTTCATATGCATGCATTTTATAATTAAACCTTCATCTACATAACACTCAAGAAAAATTTTCGTTACCTCAACGTATAATTATCAACAATATTCACCCTCTCCCTCTCAAAGCCCAAATGTAATCATCATCCCCGTACTCTTGGTCAACCCTCACCCACAAAGAAAAAAAAACCTCATCCACCCGTATATAGGAACGTTGCTAGAACCCTTGTTCCCATCGTCAACTCTCCCAGCGCATTGGCACGTCAAAAATATCGCTCATCAGGTACGCGTGGAAAAAATGCCCTTCTAAAAAATCATACACACGCTCTCGCGTCAGCCTTATCACGCCGTTACAGCATCATAACCAAGTATCATAATAATAATCGCACAACCATCGTATACGCACGCGCAGCCATCCGATCGCGCACCCTGACATCCCACCTTGAGATCAACGATTCCAGCAACGTTCCCAATTTCAATCCTTTTACCAGAACGTCACAGCTCACTCGATCTCGAGATTGACGTCGACGGTGCGCACGCGCGACGAATCCGTGGGCAGTAGCTCTAGTCGCTCGGGTTCCGCGTCCAGCATTATGATGCACATGAAGCTTCGCCCGGAGGCTTGATCGCGCGGGTAGATGGTCACGGGTGCAAACTTCTCGACGCTGCCGTCCACGTAGGCGCAGAGTCGCCCGTATACCTGGGGGAAGTGTCGTCTTAGCGCGACGCCACGCTGTTCCAGCTGCTTCGCGATGTTCTCCAAGCCGAGCTCGCGGGTCTCCTTGGGCGTCCGGCTTCCGTCTTCTAGGGGATAAGAGATGAGGATCAGGGTCTCTGGTGACTCCATCTCCCGGGTAATGTTGCACGGCGAGGCGTTCAGCTGAGCTCGGGTCTGCTGGGGCGAGGTGATGGCCGAGGCGGAGGACGAGGTATTGGTCGCCGGTGTAGCAATCGCGGTACCGGGAGCTGACTTTTCCTGGCGACAGGATGCATCTAACCGTAGTTTCGCGCACCGCGATACCGGCTGTCGCTCCCACATGACGGCGCCACCGCTGCTGCTCGGCACTTCTCTTACCACGCACACGGACACGTAGAGGACGAGCCTCGTCTCCGGGTTGTACGACTCGCAGAGCCTGACCGCCTCCGCGTACAGCTCCGCGCCCATCTCGCTCGGCAGTATATCCGACCATCTCACGTACGTAGGCTCCCCCAGCTCTAGAAACCCAGCCGCGATGAACTTCTCCGCTGCCTCCGGACTGGCGAAGAAACACTTGACGGCGCCGCGTCCGTGTGCGGCGAATCCTCGCTTCGCCAGGATCGACACGTGTTTGAGGGTCGTCGGGTCCTTCTTCACCGACGACAGCACCTGGATGCACAAGCTGCTCGCCCGCGAGTACAGGCACGTCCTGCGGTGCCGCTGCCAGTGCGCCCTTCGACATTCCCTTGAGCAGTACAGGCAGGTGCAGTTGTGGCAGCTCTTGAATGTCTTCCGGGCCTCGGCGAGGGTCGCCGAGTTCGTGCACTTGCTGTTGCGACAGCGCACGATGCGGTCCTCCCGGTTCGCAGCTACGTTCTCCAGGCTGCCAGCGCTGTCGAAGGAGACGCGCCGTTGACGCGAACCATGACGCTGCTGGTGGTGATGGTGGTGGTGGTGATGCTGACGCTGGGCTGAAGGTCCACGGGACGAGGAGCGCGCGGGTACAGAGTCGCTGCCCTCGCTCGCGCGACGTTGTAAAGGTGGACGAGAGCGCTGCTGGTGGGGGGGAGGCTGCTGCGATGTGTCCGAGACGCGCTGCGGCACGTCCGTCGCTGAGGCTGATACCGCTGTCGAGAGAGAAAGAGAGAGATGTGGTTAAGTGGTTTTTTAAGAGAGAGGGGGAGGATGTAGGTGGGTGTTAGTATTGTGAGGAGAGGTCCTGGTAGAAATTTAAAAATATAAGTAGGTGGCAGAGTTTTAAAAGATGCAGAAAAATGTTTATTTCTACCAGGATTTTTGTATTAAATTAGTTAATAAATAAGTGTTTGGTTTCGTTACTTTTGTATTTATCTTATTTGCACTAGGAATATTTTGACAGCATCTGATATATGACAATATTTATGTAAAAGCGTACCATAAAACATAGGAATTAATAAGAAACTTATATTGCTGTCAAAATATTGTTTTGAAAGTTTGAAGATATTGGCGTGTATTATACTTATGTTAGTCGTTATTAGTTTGTGAAGCGAAAGTGCTCATGTTATGCTGAGAGAAGAATTTGTTTTGTGTTAGTATTCTTTAAAGGTTAGTAAAATTTTGATTTTTCGACTTACCAATTTATCAATATATTTCAATATCAGCCTAAGTAATAATATCATTTAAAATAATTTTGAAAATAAATAAATTCTTTTCCCAGTTAAATGCTTACAAAGCAGCTGGATCGACGTGTATAGTAATAATAATATAATAATTGGTGAAATATCAGTCTACTTTAAAAAAAAAGATAATTATATTATTCAACAAATTAATAATAAGTTGAATAACGTATCAATTTATAGCTAAAATCGTCATAAAACACATTTTTCATCAAAACCTCTCAACCAAAATATTTATATGTCATGGCCATAAATCAATTAATATAAATATATAAAAAATAAATAACAAATCACTTGATAATATAAGAGTGAAAATAAAGCCATTTACCGTGAATGCGAGTTTACGCAGCAAGGTGCCCTTACTTACTTTAATTGGACGGCTGACCATACTCGGGCGTTTCTACTTGCATTACGCTCTTTACTTCGTTCTACTGGAGCACGTTAACTCTCTCCGCTCTCTTGGATTTTTACTTACCACCACATTATTAACTTTAACGAGTTTCATAAAATAAAGGCACCTTATTCTCTCTCGATTCTTTTCAAGAACGCTCTGTACGTAAATAAGTATACTTTTCTCGCGTTTATTCGCGCTGCTAACCCAGTTTACACTCGTATAAAATTTACTTTACCACTATAGAATATTATACTTATTAATATGCACGAATTTACGAAAAAAAAAATCCGCTCTCGCGCTTCCAAATTCCAACTTTTAAAACCCACCCCACCGAAATAAAAAAAAAGCTGTAGTTATTTCAAAAACTACGTGTATATACACATCAGATTCGGAAAAATTTTCCCACTTACGAACTTTCTTCATCCCGACTTTTCCTTCCATCTCGAGTTAAAAAAAAACTCTTCGCGCTCGAAAGAGAGAATTGAACACGGCAGTGTCTCGATATCGAATGGAACGACGACAACAACACCTCGGCCCCGTCCATCCAGCGCCTTGGTACGTACGTACGTACACACATATAAATGTCTACGTGCGCGCACAGAGTCACCTTCCCTTCCATATACACGCGTGGCGAGCACAATCGCATCACACAATACACAGAGGCGGAAAATGCACACACAATCGGCGTTCAACTATATATGCTTTCACATATACATAATAATATAGATATAAGGACAAGCTTATACGTATGTGGTATACTTGCAGCGTATCTTTAAAAAAATATATATATACATACTCATGGATGATGCATTACATGTTATGTGGAATGAAGTGAGATGTCATGTACGAGAGATAGACAGATAGAGAGAGTTTGATATTCCCGTTGTTGTTGTTGTTGTTGTTGTTGAGAGAGACGAATGCGCGCGAATTAAACAAACCCGGCGGGGATAGATAGTACACACTCATGTGCACACATATATATATATATATACTCTTTTCGCGAATCTCGGTCAGCATCGATCGATCGCATCCGTCCGCCCGCGCGCGTACCTTTCTTTCATTCCGCGGATTGATTTTCTATCGGATGGACAAGCGCGCCCGCGCGCGACTCTCATCTTGCGTCCCGTATATATATAGTGGCGATCGATTTTTCGGCGACAGATAGAGGATGGGTTCTCGTTATCGGTGCAAATGAAGTACGAGAGAGAGAGATAGAGAGCTGCTGGTCTCGCCTCTGGGAGGAGAGACAATCCGGATGCTAAATAATGCAGTTGCAGAGTGTGTACAAGACCGGAATAAAGAAATGTGGTTGTGTTTTTATCTGATATCGAAATAAAATTAACAATGGTGGAACAAAAAAGTAGATATTTGGGTTAAAAAAGTATATTTACAAATCTGGCAATATGCATATGGAGAATATAATAATAGTTCTTTAAGTTGTTAGCTATATATGTTTAAACTATATTTTTAATGCTTTGTCGAATGCACTAGTTACTTATATGTTGGTTTAATTATATATGTACACGGTTTAGTTATCTAGCACGTTTTATTAGAAAATTTATAAGGTAAATGTTCACTTACGTTATTTCGGCCGTTGATATAGCGTACTAGAAATTTCGGTTGGATATATTTGCTCTCCTTGACATTTATAATAATAATTTTACCTAAACTTTTCCGTTTAAATTTTAACACCTATCTTTATCTAAAAAACTAATTCTCTTAAAATCATTAATTCTCGGTGAAAATATTATTATAGATTCCCTAACATTTTTTTTATAACAGCGTATGACTTACTCCAAAACATATTCTGTAATCCCTCATTTCATTTGATTCTGCACCCTGACCACAAACCTTTTCTATCGAGGGGAATCTCGACGATAAAAAAAAAGCGGCAAAACTGTCCACGGTCTCGTCCGTCTTTTATTGTCACGATATGCCAAGGGTCATCATCACGCGAAACGGCCGCGCCAAAATCCTGGGCCTGATCGCATATATATATTACACACACAGTAACAATGTCGTCGTCGTGGGGGGATCGTCTCGGGACAAGGACAATGAGATGGAAGGATCAATGAACCGAATTCCAAGATATACAACAGCGAAACAAGCGAACGTAATCTTCCGAGAAATCAAGTGAGAATGAAAAAAAAGGTAATGAAAAAGAGATAATAATCAAATGAAAAAAGTGGCAGTAATAATAGCAGTAGCAGTAGTCGAGCGTGTATAGTATGCAGAACTGTGAAAACGCAAGTGAGAAAGCGGAGTGAGAGAGAATAAAAAGTGTAAAAGCGCGCGATGCAAGATTAAGTACGTGAGAAAAGTAAGAAAGAGAGAGAGAAAGAGCTTGACTGAAGTGTATAAGAAGCTTTGAATAAATAAAGGCGAGAGATAGAAAGAGAGAGAGAGGGAGGAAAGTCGGGCGAAGGATAATCGGTTCGGTAATGCACCGGCAAAAGCCAGAGTTACTGAGCCCGTAAAAGTCGTTTTCGAAGAGCATTACCGAAGCGACTTAATCCCCAACGTTCCGAACATTTCTCTCTTTCTCTTCCTCAACGTGTCGCTCACGCGCGCACGAACATTAGCGAAAAAGTATATATATATATACTCTCTCGCAGCTTATAGTGCGAGAAAAAAAGCGTCGACTGGCTGGCTGGCCACTCAATTGGCCGTTGACACGCACAAGCGCCATTCGGAATCGTTACCCGTTTAACGACCCTTCCGCCTATACATACACATGCTGCGATTACAGGCGATCGAAAAATCCATAATTACATACATTTCCCAACCGATAATGGCATAGCTACTTATGTATATATATTTTAACTCGTTATATATACGAGGATATAAGTAAACGTGCGCGAGAGGGGCAATACACTCGTATCACTGTATATAAGCACCCCGGAATGAAGCGGTTATATGAAGCTTTAAAGCGCGTGCCGTCCTCGCGTGTCAAGCGGCAATGCAGCGACAAGCCAGTCTCGCGCTTCGCACGACGCTCTTTCTCTCGTGATGTGTACAAAGTAAGTAGCGGCGGCAGCAGACAGAAAAAAAAGTAAAAGTAGAAAGAAAGAAAAGTAGAGAGGGAGAGAGAGATACTCGTCGCGTGTGCCATTCCTTGCAAACTAAACAGAAGCCTTTACCTCTCTCTCTCTCTCTCTCTCTTTTACATATACACAGAGCGGGGACATACCGCCGGCGCTCAGCGGACAACTTACGTATCCGCTCTTACCGCAATCACACAGAGAATGACGTGTGATTCAAAAGTCGGGCCCTACCTCGCGCGCCATCATCCGTCCCTCTCTAGCCTACGGCCCGGATCACCGACGGCAGCAGCTGCTGCTGTGTCCTCCTCAACGCGTTGTAGTTCAGGAACCTGGATGAGCGACTCAATGGCGCGACGTGGCAGCCGCTTGCTGCTGCTGCTGGACTGGCCCGGGACTGGGAGAGCGCGAGGCGGATGGTAGACCCAGCAGCGAGTCCAGCACGTCCTCCAGGGTCGTCGAGCCTGGACTCGGCTTGTTCCATAGGTAGGAGGCCGTCGCTGCTGTAGTCGTCGACGTTGACGTGATTGTCCCGACCTCGTCGCTGCTGCTCAGTGGATCCACTCTCGAGTAGTACGAGTCTTCCGTCGTAGTCGTCGTCGTCGTCTCCCTGTAGTAGTACTCGTCCCGCTGGCCCGAGCGCCCTAGCATGGGGGGTTTGCCAGTGTTTTTCATCCTCTCTTTTTGTTTTTTTTTTTTTTGTTTTGCGGTCGGGTAGTTTTTTTTTCGTTCTTTCGCATGCGGTTGGGTGGGGTGTTAGGTGTGGTGTTGGGGATGAGGTGGTGGGGTGTAGAGATATATCGAGGGATAAGGGGGTGTGAGAGAAGCTCGAGGTGCAAGCCGATGATGACACTGAGTGCACGCGGGTTGAGTTTTGGCCGGGGGGAAGCACATTGATATCGTTGATGGAGGATTCGCAAAAAGTGCGCATCCGATAGACGCTTTCGTTATTATATAGTTCCTTATCTGTTTTATCTTCATTTTTATTTTTACTTCTTTTATGAAAGTTTATTTTATCTCACCTTTAACGACACATAGATACTTACTTCAAACATATACTACTTTTTGATATACATTACAGATTTGTGTATTTTTGTGAATCCTCTATCAAAGGCTTCAACCGAGCATAATTTCAGTATCAACATCTGAATAACGTCTTTGAATTTAAGTGCATTTCAGTTTTGAATTTTCCTTTCTGTCATACTTATTTACTTGTTACTTTAAACATCCCTTATAATCCCCTCATTAAAATTGAATCCTTTTGCTTTATAAACGTTCAACAATTAATTTACTTCGACGTCATTCATCAAAATGAAATTCTCATCATTACAATCTGGCTCTGCACGTATAGCTGAGAAAATAGCGGTGACAGACAGAGGGTAATAATGTCTAAGGGCTCAGGGGTGTAATAGGTATAGCCGGAATCCAAGTCCAAGTGAGAACACACTTTTGGGAGGCCATTAAGGAGCGCCAAATGTATAATATATTCAATAAAATACGTCAACCATGTTACTCAAGGGGGGTAGGGGATATATGTACGCAAAGAAAAACAAAACAAGTAAGTGGTATAGCAATAACAACCATTGCGTTCGAGATAAAAAATCTGTCCAGGTTCAAAGATAATAATAATAATAATAAAAGATTTAAAAAACAGAGAAAGAGAGATCAAACAACAAGGGATAAGATAAACAAGGGGGTATCAGTTGATCGTCGTCAAGACCGATTTAGTAAGGAGCAAATTTACTCTTTTTGTTTTTTTGTTTTACTTTCTGGTCCGTGTCGACGCGTCATTACGTACTGTTGTAACTTTATCATCAACATATATATCGGTGGTTAGCTACTGTACACATTGTTAGATATATATAAGTATGCACACAGAGTCTTTCTCGTTTGGGGGGTAAATATATATTATAGATAGATTTACGTTATATGTATAAAGGTGCGATCAAAGAGTCGGATCGTACCACACGCTTTTAACACATGTATGTCACGTTTATCAAGTATTATATATATAAACGGTAAATCTAGATTTTGCTTTAGAATTACTTCAACGGTACCGAACAAATGTTTGTATCAACAAAGACAAAGTATACGTATAAGTAATAAGAGACTACTTTACACAGGGTGCGCAAAATATACTATTTTTTCTTTTGGTACTGCCTACGTTTTCTATATATACTTTACGTTATGTTTAAAAAAATTACATATTATTCTAAGAAAGTCTAACACAACTCGTGTCTACATACGTGGGATTGTTAAAAACAGAAAAAGACTATGTTAATGTTTATTGACGGGTGTTGCGAAGGTATTATGTTTAAACAAAGAATACGTATAATATGTAAGCGCTAAGTTAAGTTCAAGGCACTGTCGCTATATAGGTATTAGAACCGACTATGTATTACTAATTAGAGGCATAACAGAAAAAACAAAAGGAAAGTCATCACTTACCGTTCCAAGCAAACGAAACAAGAATATGTATAATATACTGTGTCAACTCATATGTTAAAAAGACAGACAGAGTATATAACAATAGGATGCACAGATAGACGTGGCGAGACACATGAAGTATTATATCTATTAAAAATATTATGTAATATACCGAGTGTGTCAAGAGAGAGATAAAAGAATGAGAAAACAGGGACAATTAACGAGGATAGAACAAATAATAATAGCAATGGTAATAACAATAATAATGGCGTGTGAAGTGATGAAAATAAATAAAAAGACGGGACAACGCAAAAGTACAAACAATAATTTATTATTCTCTCATTTTTTTCATCTGCCAAGGATAAAGGTAATAATAATAATATAGCTACAGATTAAAAATGATAAAACTGCCGACGTATTCGTGTCTATGTGTATATATGTATAATTTTTTCTTTTTCGTTTCGTTCTTACTTTTTCTCTCTGCACGTGCGAAATCCGAACGCTAAGTACGGAGATTCTCTAGTTATTTAGCGCCCAATCGTATTTTATTCTACTCCTCCTCCTCTTCGTCGTATATATCGTTTTACGAGTGTAATACAGCCTACGGCGAAGTTCGATTTTTTTTTTTTTTTTTTTCGTTGACCATCGACGTTATTACAAACGGAAAAAGTAACAAAAGTCGTACAAATAATAATAATAATATTAATAATAATAATTAATAATAAAAACGAGAGAAAGAGAAGAAACGAAAATGTGTACCGGGGTAAAAACGAATTCGGGCTAGTCGTTGCTCGCGCGCAACTAAAAAGTAAAATTTTTCATTTCTCGCATCGTTAAAAATATATAGAGATAGCAGCATAATCGTGCGATTATAATAAAATTAAAAATAATAGCGATAATAGTAATTAATAAAACATAATCCTTAATCGACGCAATTATATAATATCATCGTGCGACGCGCTTTCGAAAGAAAAAAAACACAATGATCTCTTCGTGCTTGACTTAAATCAAATTTTGTCTTCGTTTATATGTCGTTTTAAAATCTCTCTATGTGTACATAATATATCTATATGTAGATAATACGTACAATCAACACAATAGCAAATAGGGATAGTAGGTTTAGAGTTCAGGGATGAGAAGTAATAATAATAATTATAATAATAATAGTGGAGAAAAGCGAGCAGACAACTTTACAATAATAATAATAAAAACGTACATAAAGCGCTAAGTATTTGTAAACTACTTTGAAGTAAAGGACTAACTACGGTTTTGTTTTGTTGAGTACAAGAAAAGTTTTGCACTGTCTCGGATTTCTAATAATATATATTTTATACATGTATTTATCAATAATAATTCTATATATACTCTTCTAAAATATATATAATAATAATAATAGTAATAATAATCATCAACCGTTGTCTTTTCACAGGGACCATTACTTCATCGTTCAACTGTTTTATTTTTTTTTTGTCTCTTTTATTCATTCGTTTATTTATTGTTTCAATCTCAGCGGATAGCTCTGCGCGCTTGCGCGTGCATATATGTCTGCAGTGTGTGTACAAAGTCTGTCTGTATATAGCATATATATATATGCATGTATGCATATAATATTTGCACGAGAACGCATCTCGCGTCTCGCGCGCGGCACGAAATTAGAGTCGAGCAGCGACTCGAAAAAGCTCAGAGTACAGTGTGTGTACGTGTGTACATGTATGCGCGCATGAAGCAAGGAAAGAAGCGTATACAAGAATAGTAGTAGTAGTAGTAGAATAAGAAGAAGAAGAAGCCGGAAAGAGACAGAGGCGTTTATCCCTCCCGGTTGGAGTGTACCGTATAGAAAGTGAGCGACGCTTTCAACCCCCCTGCCCGATAGGCGGGGGCGAGAAGCGACGCAGACGAGTCGCGTATATATACTTATATATCGCACGTATATAGAAGTAGAAGAAGATATCGCGCGCTATTGGAATGACGATTCGTCGCTGCGCGCGCACCTGAGACCCTCCTTTTCTCCCCCTCGTCTCTATCTCTCTTTCCTCCCGAATATGGCACCGGGGAGAGGAGAAAGAAAGAGAAGACATATACCGAGAGAAAAGTGCGTGATTTTCAGCTTTGCGCGCGCGCAGTGAAGTGTCGAAGAAGACAGAGACTGATAGAAAAGATTCTGCAGAGAGGCGCAGAGATATTATAGACGGTGGTGGTTTTTTCGATTCGCTGATCGCGTCGCGCGGAAACGCGATTCCGTTATCATACATCTGTACAAATATAATCTGTCTGCACCGTCGCGAGCACCCGTTTTTTCTTCCCACACACACAGTCAACTACTCGCTCGTCAAAGTTTTCTCTCTCTCGTGTGCAGTGTCCCGAAAATAGCGCATTAATTTCGTCGCCCATTAGCTAGCCGATCTCTTTCCTTGGACCGCGGCCCGCCGACAGCCAGACGTCCCTCGCTCGAAGAGACACTACACGGCAGCTTCCTATACTCGTCGTCGGCGGTCTCGTCCAAGGCCTCTCTCGGCGCGAGAAACGTGATCGCGGTTGCATAATCGAACGGAATTCGAGGCCCGTAGTTATAGAAACCGATAGCGCGCGCGCGCGTGTGTGTGTGGGTTTTTCGTCGAAATAAGGAATGCCTGAGCACATATTTCGAGCGATATATACACACCGAGATCAGTGTTGTAATGCAACGATTCCCCGTTTTGATTGCGATCAATTTTTTTTTATAATAAGATAAAATGAGAGAGTATATAGGTATTGCACGTATAACTCGCGTAAATATATATATAAAATGCGAATGAAATTTATACACAAAACACTTTCCGGGTGCTCGCCCGCCTATTTATTCATTATTGTATCCTTCGCACTCGACACACGCAAAATTTATATATAATATATATTTATATATGTAATAATATACGTATATATATATTGCTTCGCATCCCGGTAAAACAAGTTCGCACGTATATTATAGACAATAAAAACTTATCACATAGGCAAATAGAAGTGTCATGGTTTCTTTAATAATATAATAATAAAATGGAGCCGATGACAGACAGACGCGCGCGTAAACACGAAAACGTAGCGGCTTCGCTGTCCGTTCTCCGGTCTGGAAAACCGACGCGAGCTCGCGCACACGCGCGTACTTATATAGAGCCACGGGACAACAGATACACGGTTACACATACAACGCTGTACAAGTTTTTATAACACTATACGATATATAATCTGTTTTTTTTTTTTTTAATTTTTTTTTTATTCAATATCTTTCGTTCTCTCGTCATCATCTTTCGTTTCTATCCTATATATCATAAGACGTATGTCGGTCTGTACGTATGTGTGTGTTTGTATACACGAATGTGTGTGTAATACACGGCCAAAAAGTTCGAGGGATTGAGAGAGAAAGTGCAGAGAAAATATATAATAATAGCGTATACAGGGGAGGTGTGAGGAGCACAGCAGAGAGCCAAGACAACACACAACCACCATATAATAATGCACATAATCTTCAGAGCGAGGGTATACGGGGGCCAGCCATAATAATAAGGAAACGTGTGTAATAGTAACGGTGGTTGGAATAACGTATACAAAAGAGAGCCTTGGTACATCGATGTATATGCAGATAATGCAGCAATTTCTTACGCATGTGGTGTGGTCGTGGAAGATTGTGAGCAGAGATATAATAGACAGACAGCAGGTGTATGTGTTTGGTAGTGATGGTGGTACGGACGTGTGGTGGTGTACATACAAATCAACGGCATCATAGCTCCCTACATTGTGTCATATATATGTGTAATAAAAAAAACACACGCAATCACACACACATATATATCTCTGAAAAATCTCTCTGTATATAACAAACAATGTGCTTTGGTGTGTTTCTTTTCTCTTATTATATTTTTTTGCTTTTTTTGTTATTATCATCATCATCGTCATCATCATCGTTTGAATTCCCCAACGAAAAATGATCCCAGGGGTCGCGGCTACGCGAGCAGCAACTCACCACGCTGGTGTTGCTGCTGCTGCTGTGGCGACATCTGCTGCTGATGCTGCCGATGATGATGCTGCTCCTCGTCCCGATGACGCTGTCTGCTCTGGTGGTGATGCTTCTCTGGTAGTAGCGTCGGCGATGGCGACTCCCGCCTCTCGTTCTCGCTGCGCCGATGACGACGTTGCCGATGCCTCGAGTCCTGCGGCAAACTGTACTGCGACAACTGCTGCTGCGACTGTTGATCGGGCGACTGGACGAGGTCGAGGTATAGACTGCCGGGGGCGTCGATCGTCGTCGTGGTGGAACCGCCGCTGAGGCTCATGAAGCCACTGGCAGCGTCGCCGTCCGGACAGACGCCGGGTGTCGAGCCGCCGTCCTCGCTCGTCGTCTCGCCACCCGAACGAAAGGTCGTCGTAGTCGTCGTTATGGTCGTGAGCGTCGTCGCCTCGAGGAGCGAGGAACGAGAGGGCGAGGGCTGACGACTCGGCGTGGCTGTCTGAGGCACGACGATGCTCGTCGGCGCGTCCGGCGATTCCACCGGGCGCACGCCCACGAACGAACTCTCCATCCAGACCAGCCGTGTACTCCCTTTTGATTCGAGAGAGAGAGGAATATTGGTGGTTTGAGATTCTGTTTGTTTGTTTTTTTTTTGCTTTTTGTTAAAGGGGGTTAGTAGATTAATTGGTTAGTTATATATATAGTTGGCGCGGTTGGTTAGTCACTCGAGTGGTTAGTTGTTGTAGTTGTAGTAGTAGTGATGGTGGAGTTCGTGGCGAGGTAGAGTTGGCGACGAGACGTTTCATAATACGTAATTCATGACAATAAAGCTTGCCCTAATTTTTACCAGCTTGCGGTTTCAACTGGTCCATCGTACTTGTATAACTTTTAAAAATGTTTCTTAAATTTTGTTTATAAATTCAGTTAAAAATAATGATGTAACAATTAAATACTAAACTTTATTCTAAAATTAATAATAAGTATAGGAAGAAAACAAAGTGAATTACTCGGCACAAGCTCAGCTCTCTAACTACGCATCGAAACGGTCTGATCGTGCAAGCTCTGACTCGTGACTCATCATTATTAAACGTTCGCAAATGTGCGTAGATGATGAGCAACCAAGACGACTGTAAACTATATACGTCTTCTTATTATCCCTCCCGCGTGAATGATATACACTTGATGTACATATGGGTGTGCGTGAAAGCTATATAACAGAAGCCATTCTTTGCGAGAGACAGCGTAGAGGAGAGTTAAAGAGAAAAATTCTCTTTAGCGTATAGTAGTGGATGAGAGTAAGAGAGGCGACGAGGATGCAAGACGTGACGTTTAGATGAGTATGACGAGCGCGCGCTCGCTCTCACGGCTGCTGTGCGGATTGACTTCGTGGCCCCGGCGGCGGCGGCGTGTTGCTGATCAAGCCAAGATGAAGATGATTATTCGCATGATGAAGAGAGCGAGAGAAGTAGAGATAATGGCGAGAGATGGTTAAGAGCAAAAGAGAGAAAGAGATTATTAGTCGAGTGGTGATGAATTGAGTGATTGAAACAGCGAGGAGTCGCTGGAAAACTTGTTTGTACATTGTTTTCTTCTTTCTTTTTTAAATTTTGTGTAATGGTTTATGATTATGATTTATGATTAACACTTAGGCACTTTTGTTTCCTATACTATCGGTGGATGATCACATCTAAAGTGTGTGTATATAAAAAATTTTTTAACTAACGTGACACGATTTGAATTCTATCATAATAAAAATATATATACAAAAATAATAACATCTATGTATGTATATATAATAATAAAAAAACAGGTGATCTTTCCTACAGTTTCCAATTTCAAGCAACTTTTATACTTCCTCCCCCCAAAACTCCAAATATTTCAAATAACATACTATACACGAATTACCATAATTCCACTCGTAATGAAATCAAAGTCACAACCGGACACCTGCGCTAATTACAACGACGGCGGGGAAGGAAAAAAACGGGGCCGCGTGTCAATTAAAGAGCGCGCCCGCGTCTTTATTTAATTCCGGATGGGAAATCATCGATCGACGTCTCGCGCGCGAGCGACGAGCTAATGGCTCGATCAACCTCGTTACGCGAGCGCGGGGAAATGGATGACAGCGCTGGACATCACGGGGGAAATGTTGCGCCGCGGTACGATGACGTCGAGTTTTACGGGACGCCGGGGGTTTTGATTAATTGGGGAAGTTGCGTGAAGTGCGCGAGAGAGAAGTTACATTGTGATTTTTTTTTTTAACGAGGGGTTTTATTTTTGAAAATGTGAAAGATAATTGAAGTTGCGACGAACATTGTTTTGCGAAGTTGAAATAAATGATTTAACTTATCGGAGCGTGAATATAAAAAAATTTAAATGGTACTAATTTGTCAAATTAATTCGAAATGAAATCATTCCCGTTTACTGATACCGCCGAAAACGCGCATCTCGTTAATATCCTATACTTTAACCAATAAAGTAAGTAACATTCAAATGTCTCTTCTTAGCACCGCTCAACCCACTTACCCACGCCCTTAACCCATCCGTCCTACCTCTCACAACCCCGAGAGCGACCGACCCAGAGAGAAGCCTTTATACTCAAAAGCGCGGAAAATAGCGGCTTTTATCACCACTCTTTCCGCCCCTATTATTCGCCCGCATTATCCTCCCCACCGCATTCTTCATTCTCGCACATTTATTTTTTACGCCCAGCGCAGCGCGCGGGCGCTTTTCGCGAGAGATGACGCGGGAAACGGCCCGAGAGCCGGAAAAACAGGGCCAAGGTTGTGCGCCCAGTTCGTTTTTCTTTTATTGCGGATCGAAGGCGGCGTGCGCGCACGAAAGAGTCGCGCTCGTATTATTAGAAAAAAGAGGACGAGTCGCGGTCCTTTCAGTTCGAGTGAGCGCGTGGTGAGCTTTTTCCCGCGCGTCGTAGTGGTAGGATGATAATAGCTAGGTGCAAAGAGATAATTTTAGAGGAAATTTATTGTACCTTATTATATAGTGTTTTAGCGACATTGTTTAAGAATTCGGGTATGTACATAAGAATCAATAACAAATTGCTTTCTAGTATCTATATCTTTATCGTGATTGAATGAAATTAAACTAGTTTAAAAAGTTAATTAAGATAAATATAAAAGTGAACTAACAGGTGGCTAACTTTAACAAAGAATTGCAAGGGTGCTACGCTACGTTACCTTGAAATTGGAAAAGTAAGAAACGTGACAGCTATATCGATAAAGAGTCTAAATAACAGTGTCAATCGTAAAAAAAAGTGTGTAGTAACAATAGATAGTAATAAAAAAATAACACATAAATTACTGCTTGAAGATAGTAGTAGCCTTACCTTAAAGACGCTTCGTTATCGCATATAATACACATGTATAATCCGGTGATGTTTTTACATAAAAAAAAAATATTCAATGACAGCATGAACATCGAAAGAGAGCGTGTGTATAGCACGTATATGAACACACAGAGATAGGGGGACACAGATAGCTTTGCGCGAAAATAAACAAAAAAAAGAACAATATTCATGGCAGCAATGATCTTCGGCAAAATGAACGAAGCAATAAAAAAAAAAGAAAAATAAACGACACCCATGAATGTATACATATATATGAAACACCAAAGTCGCAGTGAAGAGAGATAAAAAAAAATATAGGCAGCGAGAAAGTAGAGCCCGTGGGAACTGTGCGCGCGTGAGAAATCGGATCGAAAAGTGACACGAGAGCTGCGCCCCAGCGCTTTATAATAAAGATCGACGGTATCGCGACAGCGATCGGACATACACACGCGCGAACCCTCCCTCGAATTCGTCGAAACCGCGTCTCGTATAATATGCGACGTGCGAATTTTCTTCTTCCTTTTGCGCACACGTCGCTGCTTTACGGCGCATCCCTATCTGCGTCATTTTTTTTCTCTTCTTGCAGCTGTCATTTTAAAGTGTGTTGAGTGTGTGTAGTATGCGTGTCTGTATAGTTGAATGAAGATTATATTGGTAGAGCACCAGCTGAATACGGTTCGTCCTCGTGTAAAGTGTATGAATGAACTTTGGATGTATAAAGGTGATATGTGTGTGGGTTAGTAAAAGAAACAGAAAGGTTAAACGGCACGTTAGAACAGAAACGCGCAGCGGGTGTGAATCAGAGTCGTGGAGCGAGAGCATCAGGTGGAAAATGAACTCCAATGTTTCTTATGGGCTCGAGCTAGCTATAAAGATTCTCGAGTGGGAGAAACGAGCTGCCGTTTCCTCCAGTAAGAAAATTGAATTCCATTTCTCTCCTTTTTTACGGTTACATAAATCATTGTTAATGTTAGTAGACGAGCGGATTAGTCGGAAGTGAAAATTAGTATACGCGGTACGTTAAAAACGACGCTACCCTCGAATTTCAGATCCTTTTTCGTGCCGGCATAAGGGTAGCTTTTAATATTAAAGCTCTCCCATTATCAGAGTAGTAAGCACTCGTTCATAATATATACGCGAAAAAGGACCTGACCACCGAAGGCAGACAACAGCGACAGACGTTGTTTATATAAAAAGAAAGAAGAAGAACCAGAAAATAAAACCCGCACATAACCAAACTCAAAAGAAAATAATAATGTTTACCTGGGTAACGCGGAGCAAAACAGTGTTTCTCTCGATTTTTATTTAATTTATAACTCTGTTTTTTTTTTCGTGACGTGGTTGTCGGTGGTAGTGGCAGTGGTGATGATGGTGGTGGTGGTGGTACTAGGATGCGACACAACGACAATAACCTCGTACACCAAGCAGTACATATCATCGTCACGATATCATCATCATCATCATCGAAACACACACATATTTCCATTCCTCTCAAAATAATATACTTATATCTTTCTCTCGTTCATTCTCGTCTCATCGTAGTCAAGAAACGACAACGCCACAGGTGCGTATAGTCGTTGTATATACATATACGTGTGCGTACAAACACACATATATTTATCTCTTTTTTCATCCCTTGATACGTGTGTTTGCGCGCGTGTGTGTCGTATCGTATGTATATATATCTATGGTCTCGTAGAAGGGGAGATGCGGAAGAGGTTGTAGCGCGTTAGTGCTCACCTCGGGGGCTGGTGGAACGTGCGCCGCCCCTGTCGTCCCAGTTGTCGGGTCGTGGCGACAGTCGGCCACTGCCGCTGCCGCCTACCTCCTGGCCACTCTGCACGTAGTGCACAATCGCCGAGGTGACTTCTTTTATCGAGTTTCGCACCTCCTGGTTCGTACCCGACGGGTGTGACGTTGCCGATGCCGGCTGGTGATGATGGTGGTGGTGGTGACCCGACGAGGGCGACTGCTGCGCAGACTGCGGCTGCGTCGGCTGCTGCGGTGACTGCGGCTGCTGCGCAGACTGCATGTAAGAAAGTAATGAGCTGATTAGTGATTGTTTTGCTTTTAGTTGGGGGAGGATGTAATTGGGCGAAAATAATGTCGGCCTTGGTTGTGGATTACTGCAGTGAATGGTTTATTTTTTAGAAATCGATTGGTTGGAATAATTTATAATACAATCGATTGCTAGAATAATAAATTTTTAGCAGATAGGTTGTAGCTCCGACATTGTAATACTTTATTTTAATACATAAAATTCATGTAAAAACATGTTCACGAAATCGCAAATCAATGCAGCGTCATTGATTTTGAACAGTTTTGAATTTCGCATTGCACATCGAAGCGCTGTGTGTTTCATTTCAATATTTAAACAAGCGCTGTATTTCATTACAGTACGTGTCATCGAATCGAAAATTGCTCTCACGACCTTCATGCACGACACACGGACGCGCCAGTTTAAATATCTCGCGCAGCCGTTGTCCGTCTGTTTACATTATAGCCCGAAACAAACAAAAAACACACGTCGCCGGCCGTTATTTTTATCGAACCTCCGCGACCAATTTTATCTCGCCACACTGTTTTAAAAAACACGACTGAAAATATAAAAATACACATTCGCGCGATAAAAAACTTTCCACGCCTTCTCGCACACCGAATCGCAATTTGCGCTTACGCGGTCCCCGCAAGGTCGTTAAAAAGATCAAAACCCCGCGACTACACGCACGTGCGCAACCCCTCAGCTGTGGCCTTTTTCCCCCGAAACAATTACATTATTTCGAAAAAGTGCCGTAAAACGGCTTTAATAATGTATCGTACGCGTTCGTAATAATTAAACGAGCAGCCGTCGAGAGAGAGGTGACCCCGTCGGGTGCGTAATAGCTTAATTTGACTCGAAAAGTATCCGAGTCGCCCTCTTTTCTGTTATATCACATACGTGCGTACGTATAGTCATAGTAGTTATACGTTCCAACGCAATTTTTTCGGTGCGATTATGCACGCTTTCAGCGGAGTTGGAATTGTTCTTCGGAATACCGCGACGACAGGCGCATCCGCTTTAATGTAAATATTTTCGTTTAATACCGGTAAAAGCTTTGCGCGCTTGCATTATTTATTTACAGGCGCATTGTGCGCTCGCAAACAACAAAGCGAGTGTTCTCCCTCCGATATATACCTACCTACATACCGGAAAATTTGTGGATTTTCAATTAATCGTAATGTATTTATACAAGCGTTCCGAAACTCGATCACTCTTGTTATATTAAATTTGTTCATCCCCCTTATTTCATCAAACTCGTTCGCGAAATACATTTCTACCCCAAAAACACGCTTTCCAACAACGACGACATACGTATAACCCGCGCCGCGGCCTCTAATTATAAACGTCGCGCACACATTAAAAATAAGCAGCCGCGAGCTGTCGGGAGAGTTATACACATACCGCGTGGGCGGTCCCTGGGTCACGTACGGTCAAGAAGTTGCGACGCTATAATACACGTACGCCGCGTTATTTCTCTCTCTTTCGGGGGTATAAAAGCTAGATAGTGGATGGAATGGCTCGATTACGCGAATTGGTGTGTATCGGAGTTTTACACGTACGCGATTTCGTATTCGATTAAGGCGACCGGAGGAGCTGGAATTGGATCGGAGATTGAAGAGTAAAGTGTGATCAAATTTTTTATTAGATAGAGAGAAAGAGTTTTATATACGTCGGGTACACGTTATGTAGTCCAAGTCGGTTATACTCGCGTCGTTGATCTCTCCATTGTCCTTTTTTTTTTATTCGCTCTTTCTCTCGAGCTGTAATTCGAATCAATTGTAGCAATTGCGGTCGGCTTGAATTAGCGCGGAATGAACTTCTCAGGTGGAGCAAAATTCGTGGCTCTAGTTTCTCTCTCTTTCCCCTTATTTGCATAATTAGGGCCTACATATACAACACGCTCGTCCCGTCCGAAGCTCGTTTCTTTCACCGCGTACATAATTAATCGCGAAAAGTATATACCCTCGCGTTACCATTTTTCCACATCGTACATAAATAAAATGCACCTGCGATTCATTGCAGCCTATAAATCGCCATAATTTAACGCTCGCGCAACCTATATTAACAGCACGACGACGGCGTCTCTTCCTCGAGAATAATTCACGACAGCAGCGACTCCGACTTGATCAAAGTCAGCGCATCCGCGCGGCACATTTGGCATAGCTTCTCGAGTGTCGTCGATATATATATATATATATTTCTGCGCGCGCGTTCGAGTTTTACCTGGCGTTCGCGTAAATGACCTTTGGCCTGTGCGCGCCTTATAAAGCGTTCGCTGCAGAGCGGCGTGGAAAACAAAGAGAATACATTTGATGCAATGCATTCAGTGGCCTCGAGACGTGGCGGAAAATAGAGGGAATACGCAAAAATGGGCAATACGCGCGGATATTTAGAGAGATACGTCGATTCGGAGTTTTCGTGTCAACGTTAGTTAAATAGAAGTGCGAGTGTTGGAAAGTTTGCGAAATGAACGTCGAGAAGTAATTTTCGATCATTTTATTGTTTTATTATAAAAATTAATGTTTTTAATCATGACGCAAACTCCTTTATTTCTCATTTTGCGTTAATAATATATATTTTCCAATATAACTCGATTTATTACGAAATAATAATGTTGATTCCAATGCAAGTCACGAACAAATTGTACTGCTTAAAACGAAAGGCAGTCAATAAAATATTAACGTTCAAATTATGTCCTGAAAACGATATATTGAGCTTTACCATCGCATTAAAATGAACGTTTGCACAATGCTAATCCATAAATTAACTTCCGTACCGTGCTCAATTCAAATGAACTTCCCAACTCGAAAATTATTTAAAAAATCCAACTTCCCCGAATAAAAAAAAAATGAATTTTCCAAAACCAGCCCACGAGAAGTACATAATCCCCTCTTCAGCATCCCCTCGGCCCAGAATCGACCGACAAAAGACGCCGTAGTCCGACATCGCGCGTATAAGCCTCGGCGTCAACAGCAGCAACGCGGGGTCATCCACCCCTCACACGGCAGACACAGTAGTAGTAGTAGTAGTGAAAAGAGAAAGAGAGAGAGACCCACCTTGTTTGCATTCTGCAGCTGAGGTAGAATGCCCTGGGCGAGTCGTTCCGCGGGCGTGCGGGGGTTGGCCAGACGCTCCTGGGAGCGCCAGCCGAGGTAAGGCTGCCGGTGGTTGAAGGACGAGCGGGCGGAGCTCGCGGGCGAGCTGCCCGCGCTGTTCAGCAGGCTCGTGCTCCATCGCGAGAAGACGGGCGGCGTCGGGCTCGGGCTCAGTAGCGTACCTATATAATACAGAGAAACCAGAAACGTTATATGTAATTATATGCTTTTGGATGCGTTGTTTGTTTATAGTTGTGTGTGGAAGAGAGAAAGAGAAGTGTTTTTTGGTAGATAACTGGCAATTATTTATTTAATAATAGACGATATAAAGAGAAGTGACTTTTGTAAAAGCTTTTGTATATTTTGCTAAAGGATTTCTCTTATTGTTATATAACGAAATACTATATGTATTAAAGTAATTTAAAGTTTCATTTTAAAACGATCGACGCATGAATATTTTTATTTTTACATACATCTTTCGTAAGTATCATGCAAATTGTAATTAATATTGTTTTCCTTTTGCTTCTGATGATGTAATGTTCGGTCTATGGAAAATTATCTATACAATACCAAATTATCGGTGTAAATAACAAGTTAAAATAATCACTGTTGTTGTTGTTATTGATATATGCCATAAAGAATTGCTTCATTTACATTCTATTCCTTCACACAACGTTTATTTAATAATATAATATCCAATACCAATAATTGTTTAAAAAATAAAGTTATTATACCTATTACTCAACATAAATCTCTCACTTTCTTGCAACACACTACAACCTAAAAAGAAAAATTCTCCTCCACCCTTATATATCTTTAAGAAAAATCTCTCTGCAGCTAAAACATGAAACACGCCACCTCATAACACTATCCTAAACTCATCTCTCTCGGCCCTCTCGACGACCTCCTTCCTGCAATATTCCAAAACACGAAATTTCCGGAGCCATCCCCCTACACATACTCGAGCCTACAACTCCCCGCCTCCTATCCCCTACAGCCTCATCGATCGCCTCGCCGTCGCCACCCAGACATACACACACGTACACATGTGCAACGCTGAGAGCGAAAAAAGAGAGAAATCCTCACTGGCGCGCGCAAGACGAGCCGTAATCGAGTTAACGTCCGAGCTAACTTTGCCGGAGAGTGAGAGAGGCATGCGAGCTAGCGTTTCCTATTAGCCATTAGCAGGCAGAAACTGTTACGCGAGCGAAATTGGCGTCATGAACACTGCTGCAGTATGTACGTGGATGTATGCAGCAGGGTATATATAGATAGACACGACGTGTGGGCTATAGGTACGCTAAATTCGGACTTTTGCGAGAGTGCGAGCTTGTGTGTTCTGGCCCGCTGGTTTTGGATTGGTTGCGCGCGACGTCTGGCTGAATTGCTGGGTTCGCGCGGATGCTGAAGGGTAATGTTTATAGGGATGGGAATCGTTTGTTCTGGAAATGATTGTATACCTATGTGTATTTGCGGATGAAAGCTAACGCTCGTTCGAATATATTTATATGTTCGCGATATAAAACATTACGATAATTATCGTGTTTTCTTAAACAAGACTATAAATTCATAATTTACGATTAGATATAGACCGTTAGCCTAGTTCGAGTCAGCAGTATATATAAGTTTTATCTTCATAACGCTTGATACGCCAAAAAATAAATTATAAAACAAAAATGTTGCCTTTTCGTGCGTCGGAAAAGTGGAGCATATGTTTTATAGTTAAAATTATTAAAATAAAATGCTACACTCGCTGTCTGTGTACAAGTCAAAGTAGATAAGGCCAGAACCAGGTCAGACGTACTTAACGATATATAATAGGAGGTGTAAATACACGTTCCCATTGCATTTTCTCAACTTTAACATGGTACTTAGTCAATTTTCTTTTTTCCCTCGAGTTTCCTTTTCAATTCGTATAACAATGTGTATGCACGGTTCAACACAAGATCGGCCGATCGTCATCTAAATCAATTCATATTTTTACAATTCAAAACAATGC
Organism: Torymus auratus; assembly: GCA_900474315.1. Lineage (NCBI taxonomy): Eukaryota > Metazoa > Arthropoda > Insecta > Hymenoptera > Torymidae > Torymus > Torymus auratus. Next base: position 24,293 of record UXGD01001378.1, read on the forward strand.
GCCGACAACTTCGTTCAGTGGAATTGTATACAAAAGGAGGCGAACTAGGCTGTGCACTGTTGCTCTACTTTGATAAAAAAAAATTTATGAATAACCGTAGTTATACATAGCTCAAAAACTGCGTGTTTTGGCAAAAATGAAAAGTACGGTACTAAAAGACATAGCCTAAATCGTGAAAAAGATAACGTACAGCTTTAATCTCTTACAATATTTCAGCAATAAAAACACAACAATTATTACCAACATTAGGTTCAAACACACCCCTTGAATTCTAAACGACGTCTACCACCCTGTAACCTCTACCTTCGACATTTCCCTTGAAAATACTCTCCACCCTTCTCCATCCCCAATCACTTTGAACCATCCGTATAACACTTCTCGTTGTATAAATCTCACCTGTGGTCGGTTGGCGATTGGAAGACGACGAGAGGGACGACAAGGATGTGGTCTTGGAACCGAGAGCGCGCCATCCGCCGTGCTGCGAGGCGTCCGAGTGCCTCTTCAGCCGGAATCCACCGCCGTCCCGTGCGGCTGGCGAGTTCTTGTACCAGTCGGGCACGTTGAGCCGCTGCAGCGAGCGCTGCACGCGCAGCTCGTGCTCCGATGGCACGCGCTCGCCCACCTTCTGCAGCTCGTTCTCCGGCGGCTGTAAACAGACGAGAGATTAAAGATTATAGATTGATTGATTGATTGGAGATGTTGTATTGGAAGTTGGAAGTTTGAGAGGTTTGGGAAATTGATGGGAAATGTAGTGGTTGGTGTATGGGAGGTGGGAAAAGATGGATGTATGTAAATGGTATTCATTTGTAGTGCACAGTTTAGGTGTATACTTTTTGTGGTGAACGTTGGGTACGCAGAAATTTGTATTTTGAGCTTTATTTTGTATACAAAATTTGTATATAAAACCTATACATATAAATAATAAAGATATTATACGATTATTGAAACAGAACAATTTTACCGTTTTTGTTTTTTATCTGGGAAATATTCATCTCATCACGATAAAATTTTATTATGTAAAAGTTAAATTATACTTTACATTAAAAGCGTAAAAATTCATTCCATGAAAAATATTTTTTTTTAAACCTGAAGTATTTTCATATTACGTTCATTCGTATATAACACAATGGGATGCGTCGCAATTCGGAACTTCATTTTCCCACCGCTGAGGAGGCCCCCAACTCTCAATAAAACTTCGTAAAACGCGTGACAAAAGAGTTTGCACGCTTGCGTGTTCACGATTATCCGGAACTTTTGTTCGTCAGGAAAAAACAAAACTCTCCAAAGTTGTTTTTTTTCTTTTATTGCCAGACGGCGCGGGGAATCATTATTTTTCCGCGCCGCGTAAATAAGAATAGACGGAAGTTGGGTATGCGGGGTGCCAACTCTCGTGTCGGTCTGTGTATGTATATTACGAACGTATATAACGAAAAGTTTCAGTGGGCAACAAAGTTGACGTTAAATGGGTTACACGTTTGCTGCATTACGAAAAATTTTGTGCGTGATAGACCAAAGTTATGCTCCGTTCTCTTTCTTTTTTTATCTCATCGGAAATTCATTACGGAACTGTATAACTCGCTGTGCTAGTAAAAAAAGAAACTTATCCAATATAAAAAGTACGATATTTGTTTACTTTCAGCAATCAAGACAAACTTTTTACTAAAAATTACCATATACATAATCGTTATTCTAGAATATTATCTCAAATTTATATACTAAGCTTTGCCCTTTCCCTTACTCATCCCCAAACAATTCAATTCCGATACCCCAATAAACCATCCACCCCGCAACACAAACACCCAGCCCTCACCTCTCCATTCAACCCGTCCCTATAATATCCTCTCGCTTCGCCACACAAACGATACCCCGACGATCCGCGATAACGTCATTATCACACAACACCCACCCAACTTTATCCCGGATCCATACCTCTCCTGTACACATACACACACACATACAACCGGAAGTCATAGTCTCGGGTTTTCAGCAGCTCGCGCGCATTAGCAGAGATTCTCTCATTTCCGAAAGCTCGCGGCAGCTGCGCCTCGTCGGGGTTATTAATAATTTCGAGACGACGAGGAGAAGCGGAGAGGCGCGGAGGAGGGAAACTCGCCGCTGTACGGCGCCGCGGCGACGCTAATAATAACGTCGCGAAGACGACGAGGTGGGTATACAGTGGCAGCCGGAGGCAGCTGATATTTCGCGAGAGGAGAGTTGGTCTCCAGAGGCCCGGATGGTCCAGATTTGATTTTTAGGTGGAAGAGGAGAGGGAGAACGGCCGAATTGGCTGGATGGAATTCGGGATGAGGTTGGTCCAAGTAGCATTGCGAGATTTTACTGGCTTGCTGAATGACGATAAGGTAAAATCTTAAATTAGGAGATTATCACGAGTACTAAAATAAATTGAAATATTTTTAATGTTAAAATTAAGTTTCATTTAAAAATATCCTCAAAATCGATATCATACTCTTATATTACATTTAATCTCCACGCCTGAAATCACCAATAAACTCGTCGATTAAAATTTTTCACAACAAACAACACGTCTATTTCCATCGACCCCGCAAGCTTATACATCATCCTCTTTGCCTCCAGCCCCTACCAAACACAGCCAAGGCAACCTTAGAAAACCAAACGTTTCGCCATTCCCCCCTTCCTCCTTGCTAAAAAGCAAACACATCCAAGCCCCTCTGCGAGCGTCAAAACAGCTCTATAACGCAAATCCGTATATCGGATATATAAAAGTCCGGGTGTGGGAGGCAACGGCGGCGGTAGGAATTTCATCTGCTCCGCGAGAGAGATCTCCGCATCCGATTTTAGCGGCAGCTGTGAAAACAGTGCGGGCGTTGTGTTTTCGAAGAGGAAGATGGTTTGCGAGAAGAGAGAGAGAGATACTCAGGGTCAAGCCTCATGGAGAATACGCAGAAGCTTTTTCTGGTAGGTTCGTTAAAGATGCAGCTATAGAGTTATGGTTGGCAATAAGTGCGCGCGAGGAGGAACATTACTCTTGCGAAATGAAGTTATAGGTCTCGGTAATTAACGGTGCTATTTTAATAGCGAAAAAGCGTTCAGAAAAAAAAATCTTTCGAAACAGCGACCACCCAGTGTCTGAAAAATTATAATCAAAACCATTTCTCTCTCCCTATAATACACATACGCGCTCTTCTCGCAGACTCGTAGCGGAATGTACGGGCGTACAAAAAAAGATCTCAGCAGCGTCGTCGACGTCGGATATGAAAAGCCTTCAAGGTCTGCTTGCATTGTTGATGGAGTTCATCGTATGTGCGCGCGCAAGTACGTGCCCTTTCGGTAATTACACTTTTCTCTCTCACTCTTCGACGCGTCTTTTTATACGTCTCGATTTGTTTAAGATCTCAAGAGCACGCGGCGTTGTTTTATTTCGGCATTCCTGGCCGCTTGAGACTTGGCTCTCTCGAGCGAGAGAGACGAGAGTCGAAGGATTGTTTTACTTGGAAGGAATGGGGGATTCTTCGCGGAAGGAATTTATAAGATAGTTCGACGGAGGAAGGATTGTTGATGGTATAGTATGCTGAGAAAATGTTGGAGAGGTGCGTTGTAAGTGTATAGATTGTTTATGGATGACGAAAAGGTTCTAAAGTGAGTAATGAAATAATTTAGCTAACGGTATATATAAATAATATTCAAACGAATCAATTTTAAAACATAATAATAAGTAAACGTATTACAACGATTCTCGCAAGAACACTTATATGAAACATTACTTCGATTCCGCGAAAATGTAGGTTAAGCTGTTTTTCAGTTGCAACACAACGCGGCTCCGTAAATATAAAATAAACGCGTATTATTATACCCTTCACACACATATGTAATACCTCAACTCAACGTGACTCAACCCCGCCATCATCTCTGTATTATATATAAAATATTTATACGCACATCACCACAAAATAGCGCTATTCACCGAAAATCATAACCCAAAAACAGCCCCTGCCCCTACACACAAAAGTCTGTCCCAGGAGACGACCCCATCTCCTCCCAGGCGCTCTGACCTGAAAAAGATCAATCGCCGGAGGAATGTGGGTTATCCGCGATTCGCGTGCAACTCGGAAGCCGCGCGTCGTCGTCGTTGTCACCTGCTCGTTGAAGCTTCCGCTGAATCCATTTACGGGCGATTCAGAAAAGCAGAGGGAGAAGAAGAAGAAGGGCTGCTGATGCTGGATTGGCCAGGGCAGGAGGGCCATGCCGGCGGAACTTTATTCATGGGTGCGATGATGATGTATCGTGGCTTCGTGAATGTACAATGGGGAACTGGAATTTTCGGTGAGGTTTTGAGGTTGAGATGTGAAACGGCTAACTTCAAAGGTGTGTGTATATAGGTATGTAGCTTTCTTATTCGTTCGCGTACTTGTATATTTTGAAGATTTTTATATTCATGTGTAGCTCAAAGTATTTGCACTTTAATAAGAGCCGATATAGCTCCACTAGCGCATGCATTACCGATTACGCTTCTTTTTACGAATAAAGCAAACCCGCCGTCCTCTGATTATTATCGAAGACGTGAGCATCTTCGCGTATTTTTTTTGCCAACGACCGCGAAAGAGGAAAAAAATTTCAAACGAAAGAACGGCATCAGCGGCACTCGTAATATACGCGCACAGCAAAGCGCGAGAGACAGACGCGCGAGCGCGCGCGGAGATTATTTTTAGGACTTTTTCAAGGCCTATACATTTCTTCAAAGACATAGCATCAGCGAAGAACGCGAGAGGGAACGCGCAAAAAGTTCTCTCGGCAGCAGTTATAAGCACCGGTCGAACATGATGTTTTTGCGCGGGCGAGCGAGCTTTTAAAATCTTGAGTGCAGCACTCTTTTTTACCGCGAGCGCCCGTCTAATTTTAAACACGAGTGCCAATTCCGAGAGGCGCTTTGTATAATTGTCGTCGCCGTTCTACTTATCGGTTGTGTGTACGCATGGCCGGTTCAATTTGCAAAAGCAATTGGTGCAATTATGTATAGAGGTTGTTAAAACATGTGTTGTGATGAGTATGGCGGGTATCGAATAACTGTTATAACACGTAAACAAAGGGAAAATTGGAGTTTTTGCGCGACGTTGAAACATTGTTTGTAGCTTTTAAAGAACACAATATAGGCAATGTTTTCGTTATTTTTGACGAACGAAATTAAAAAGCTTTTTTCTTAGAAGGATATATAAATTATTCGGAGTTGTTAGTTTCTTCAATCAATCATGATTCATTTATTACTGCCAAAAATAATCAAGCTCGTCATAAATAAACCTCTTTTTCCGCTAAAATAAGTCTCAATTATAAATCGATATATTAAACCCTCACCTTCACAAAAATTACGCCAAACCCACATATATGCCCCTCCTCAAGATTACCTCCCTATAGTCCATTTTTAAACAGCCACGTCGCCACTGTTTCACAGCGCGCGTCGAAACCAAAACCATCCCGACGACGACAATGTGCGGCACGCACTGCACACAACAGCCGGGGCCAATGCGGCCGATTAATAAATCGAGGCGCGCGAAAGCGGAAGCTTGGGGACGACCGGATGAGAGAGGGAACAACGCGATGGGCGTGAATGAATGCACGCGCGCGTATAGAGGCGATAAATGCCATTAAGCGAGTTTTTCGGTCGAGTGCCATCGTGCAGGGGAGTAGGTGGAAGAATGGGAGAGTGGCTCGTTGTGGGAGTGGATATATAGTGCGTTTATGTGTGCGATGCTTGAGGGAGAGTGCGTTTTGGGATATTCGGTCGGTGAGGTGACGATTGGGCGAATGGTATATACTTTTACGGTAGCGTAATGCACTCTTTAAAAGGTGATATAGCATATTTTTTCCTAATAGTAGGGATTCCCAAAACCGCCGCGCATCCTCGCTATATATTTTCGAAAATGCAGATAAAATTCAGATTCTCTTGCGAAAACTTTCCTCGCCGCGGCGTCCAAACTATCGTAAACGCAGCTGCCGCCACACAGCCGCAGCTGAAACCTCTCTCAAAACATTTTCGGAGCTCCGCTCACTCACACGTGCGAAAATGGTATAAAAATTCATGTAACGCGCACGAGGTAAGATTTACAATCGCTCTCGCGTTTATTTTGCTTCTATAAATTTCGGCGCAAAGAGCCGCTGATCTTCCGGGAAAGCCATTGTGTGCGTAAATCAGTCACGCGCGTGAGTGTAAACCGAAATTTTCGCATTACGATCTCACGCGGCGAAAAATAAACTGAGCGCGCGATTAGCGCATGTGTATACACGGCGAAGAGGAGAGACAGCAGTAGCGAGTCATTTTCCAATTGCGGCTGCGACTAATAGGAGCGAATTGAAATTTAGGCGTCGAGTGCGTGCGCGCGCATAAATTATTGTTATTGGTGCATGCTGTGGTAATGTAAGAACGAATGGGGGTGGCACCCCGCTGCCTGACTTTATGACAATTTGTTACAATTGAAATGGTGCTGATGGGCTTATTTTCAAAGGACCTTATTGTCTTCTCGACGTGTGGTGAATATACGTGACCGAGCGATTAGAACAATGGACGGACAAAGTATTCGTTGTTATTGAAATCGTACGATTTTTTGCATTGTTTAGTATAGTTTATACTTGCAAAAAATGTATAATATTCTTCTTTGTTCACCACTCTAAAAATTCTATTTATCATGCCCCCCTTTAAAAATTATTCTTTCTTATAAAAATAATCAAATTCAAGTATATACAAATCTAATTAAATTCTCACGTAAAATTAGCGTATTTACGCACCGAAAACACACTGCAAAATAACAATCGTCACTTTCATACAATTCTTCCATAAATACCGCGAATCCCCAAATCCCGCATCATGCCATAGCACACTGCTCGCTCATTGTTCAATTGAGTCTCGTCAATGCGGGCTATGCACACACACACTCGGAGAGCAAAAATACCGGGGCGACGCCGATTTCCGGCCGCGTAACGGTGTATTACTTACGCGCGCGCGTATATACTACGGCCCACGCGCTGTGTTCGTTGCGCATTCACGAGGCGCGGCCACAGGCGCGCGCATATTTCGCGATGTGTGTGTGTCTATCGGCAAGTGTCGGCGTGCCGGAGCGCTGGACGGAGTTTTGTCGAGGGTGAATGGAGGGATTAGGGGGGTTTTGTGAGGAGGAATAATGCGGAGCTGGAGGGTGAGATTTGAGAGGATTTTAGAGGTTTTCGGGGAGGTTAGGTGGTTGGAGGGTAATGTGCTAATTTTCGAGGGAATTGGGTTGCTTTGATACGTTATTTTGCTTTGTATAGTTTGTGAAACATTTTTTTAGGATGATGGATGTTATTAGTTAATGCGCTTTATCGATTATATAACCACTGATCAAATACATCAACGAATTTCTTTCCTAACTTGTATAATATAATCAACTTGAATGGACTAGTATTGTCGAGTTGGAATTCGACGGTAAATCATATTACGCTCGAAACATGAAATACGGCATTTCTGGGACACGCGGCTGATAAATGGACTTTTACGCTGGCAAAGAAATCTTTAGAGATTTTCTATTTTGTTGGATTTCGCGCGATAAGCGTTGTCGACGTGGTGATATTTTCGTCACATTTTTATTACTTTATTTATACCGACCTGCTTCTTTCGAAAACGTTAAAGCTTTGTCAGCGCTAGATTTTAACACTGGCCATTCGCTTTTATAACTCGCTCAATGTAAGGCAAATTGGCAAAAATTTTATTCGAAATATTAAATTTACTTCTTATTTTGTTTGTAATAGATTGGCAATATGTAAAAAAAAGACAGGCATATTTTGAGACTAAATATCGTCTAAAAATACGCAGGTAACACCATTTTCCAGCGAAACACCGTCAGAGTTATTGATGGTATGAGATAATTTCTTTGAGAATATATATGTGTTTGAGGCTGTTTAAAATTAGCGCTCCCAAAACAAATTTCAGAGAATGGAATCCGGCACTATTACCGTACTCCAAGACAGTTTACTATGAATTCTATTTCGGACGTTTACTTGTTCAAGATTTTTCGCAACCTCGATTGTTATATTGTTTGAACGAAAATTTACATTAAACTTCAAACGAATTTAAAGTTTTATTTCGACCTTTATCTTACAATGTTTGCAATTAAGAAAATTTAAATAAATTACAAACCCAATTGTAATTATAATTAACGAAAATACAGTATATATTTACCGAATCGAGGATAAATTATGCTATTAATACACGATGTATTTTAATTAATGTTTATATTTACGTTGACTGCCATGCACGTGAGGAAAGCAGGTCACTCGTACTTATTTTATAAATAGAACAACGCTGCAACTGCCTTCGATCTGCGAAAGACGCGCGCCACTGACAGAATTTCAAAGATGCCGCGCGAGGGGAGCTCTGTTCCTTACTCATCTCATGACATTTCTATTATTTCCTCGATTTTCCAGCAAAAGCATATTTAACGTCGCGTTTAAATATACCTTTTCCCCCGTTACGACGGAGCGAAAATATCGTTGAATCTCTTCGTTCCCTGAAGCTATTACGCATAACTCGAAATAAATAATAATAAAAGAAGAAAAAACAGACGAAAAAAGGAAGCTTATCAAGAAACAGATATAAAATAACTGGCTTAGCCATCGTGACTAATAAGTTATGATTTATTCAACCGCTGTGAATGAATCACGCGGAGGAAGTCTGCTGCGCGCATGCGACATTATAATTAGCTATATTCTCATATGGAATGTTGCACAATCGAAACCCGCAAAAAAAGAAACGTGCACAAGCCGCACAACAAACCTTCAATTGTTCAATCAATTTCTTTTTTTCATCGCATAAATCAAAATTCTCGCTACGCGATTTTTAAACTTCCGTTAATTAAACAACAATCTCAACAAAAAATATACATTTTCATTCTCTTTGATAAACAACCTATATCCTTGTACTGTACTTCGTATCTGATTGTATTCGGGAAAAGACGTAATAACAACTACGGGGCCAAAAAAGTATAATACGCCGCCTTCCTCGGGAGCGAGAGAGAAAAAAAAACGCATTACCGGAAGCTCGCGTACAAGCTTGATAGATTACCCCGGCTGAAAAAGATTACACACTGTGCGATTCATCTGGAACCATACATCATCGTACTCACATAACCGCGGTTACAAGAACATCCTGCACCTGTACATATAATACGTCACAAACATAAACAAGAATAAATAAAACCATATTCGCTATAAGATAAGCTATCTGTCTCTATAAACCACACCGCATAGCAACGTTCCACCTAAAGGCGTTTACACGTAAATCAGCCATTCGCGCGGCCCATAAAAGGCCATTACATAGCTACGCGGGCTTCCGAGAAGGGCGCGAGAATTCACAACAACGCTCGCGAAAATGCCGAGGCGCGAAAAGTACCACCGCAACCTGCACGTGCGTGTGGGCTCGCGTAGCGGCTCGTTGCATAATAGTACACCGCGCCGCCTATGTGTGCAAGTATGCGCGTTGCGAGCGCCACGAGTTAATTTTAATTGCCATCCTTCGAACGAGTAGATGACGTCGGCGCTTTCTTAAGAGCCGCTGCTATATACGCGGGTTCTTGTAATGCTTGCGGTTTTCGTGTGTTACACGGATAATCATTGATTTTTTCAGGGCTGTTTTTACATTATTCTTCCACCCTCGCGTGATGTGTTTGTCACTGTATAATGTGGAAGCATATAGGTAAAAGAAAAGCAAAGATTTATCCTCTTTCCCCTCCGCGTGACTTTTACGAGCGGCAGCGTGGAAACGCCTTTTATGAAAAAGCTTTAAAGGCATAAGTAAGCTTTTACGATATTAAGAATTTTGTCAGGCGGTGGTCCCGCCGGTGCGGCTTATCTTTTTGGCCCCATCGAAAAGTGAAATACCGCGGCTTTTAATATTGTATTTTTATATTATTAAGCCCTAATTCTTGCAAGTATATGTGTACGCCCTCTATTATAATTATAAATTCCAAAAAGACACTGAACCACTCAACAGCCACATTTTCCCTTTAACAATCCATCGCAACCATCTGCCCCGTTCCCCCGTCGGTCCCTCGTCTCGCTCATTCCGCGTCTCCCAATTGAGGCAAATTGAAGGGCCGACGACGACGCGCACGCTCGCCTCGTGTCTTTGACGGGCGCCTGCTGCGCCTCTCTTCCTTCGTTTTTTTCCCTCTCTCTCTCCTCTTTCGCGCTCGCGCGTCATTATCGGGACAAAGACCCCGCGACGACTATTCAGCCGAGCTTGCGCGTGCAGTATATATATGCGTCGGGTGTAAGGGTAGGGAAAATTAGAGTGCGCATCGGGGAAAAACGCGCACCGTCATGGCGACAAGCGAGCGAGATTGCAGCACATCACCGGCGTTTGATGCACGGATTGTTTACGTCGGCGTATATCTGTGTGCGTGGATGTTTTGTGCGTTTTGATGGGAAAGGGAGTGAGAGGTTTTAAGGGCGAGTGTGTTCTTTTTTTAGCTGAAGTGTAGAAACTGCTTTTCTGTCACAGCTATAGTGCGTTCTTTTTCACTTTCGGTTTTCAGAAAAATTATCGTCAATGTTACCAGAATTGACTGTAAAAGAAAAGCAAAAGAAACCTTTATCCTTTACCTGGAAACCGTACGAAAATCCCCGCATGAATTTCACAGCACTCGGAAACCCAGCCTCGCACAGAGCGCTTATGAGACCCACCAAGCAAAACATAGCAGCAGCGAGAGGGCACACACATATACCTCTACTTACTCTCGCACGCTACTATCCATTTCCCCGTGTATTTTCGGGCTGCACGTATAATGCACATATATACTTGCGTGACCGCGCTTACCGTGCCAAGTTACACGTCTAGTCGGAGAGACGCGAAGATAGCGCACTCGCGCCGGCTCAAGACGTGAGGGGTCGCTGTATTTCGCCGCGGGGAATTAATTCTCGCAAAAAGCGGCCGAGTTTCGGAGGACCCACGTATACCCGTGTATGTATGTGAGGTTTCTGCAAGGATTAATTAAAATTTAATTGTGTAATGGGTCACACAGCGTTGACGGCGCGCGCGGTTGTTAACGTGGTTATACGATGGGAAGAGATAAAGTTTAACTTTGTATATAATTTAGTTGATAAGAGCTGGTATCAAGATTAATGATGGTGATTACGATGAGCTAATTTAGTAATGACACGGTATAATTATGGTAATTATCGGAGTCAAGTGTCGATGAGCGCCTCAGAGTTAACGGTTAGGGCTGCACGATATAGCAAGATTAATCTTGATATTGCTTCCTCATAGAGGAAGCTTTGTGATAGTAAAAAAAAAAGTTTATGAGATAATGTGTTAGGAATGTTGTTTAACAAATTTGGAAT